>JAAAKQ030467241.1:7558-24109 GCA_010016005.3 Zanna intricata | reverse complement strand
CAATTAACCACACTTCTCAGGAGTGGTCGACCTGAGATTGTACAAGACTACACATCATCCTCTGAAGTAATACCTTATGGTAGTTCTGGAGGCTAAACTGATAAATAGAGAGAGCGTCAAAGAGCAGGCAGGAATACATTTTGTAATGAACAAGAAGGTTGGGAAGAGAGTAAAGTATTTGAAAAAGCTTAGCGATAGAATCATTGTAATAAGGATAAAATCAAAACCTAAGCCGACGATGATTAATGTCTATATGCCTACAGGTGCCCATGATGATGATGATGCAGTAGAGTGTATATTCAAAGCAATTAAACATATAAAAGGGGATGAAAATTTAATAATAGTTGGAGACTGGAATGCAAGGAAGGAAATATTGTGGGTGAGTATGGGTTGGGCTAAGGGAATGAAAGAGGGACCTACTTCATTCAAGTTTTGCATTAAGTACAATTTAGTAATTGCCAGTTCCTAGTTTAAAAATCACAATAAAGGAATGTAAAAAAGGAAAAAACCTGGTGATACTGTAAGATATCAGATTGATTATATCATGATTAAACAAAGATCAAATCCTGAAGCTGGCATTTGAAAGGGTCCATAATTTAGTGATGAAATGTAGATTGGGGTTTAAAAACCTGAAGAAAAGGTGTCTGATGGAAGTGGTGGAATTTAGAGAAGCTAGTAAGAGGATGACATTGCAAGAGGTCTGAGTAAAAACAGTAATGTAGAAAATATAGGAGAATGGGACAGTGTTGAAAAGGAAATTCTTAAATCAGCAGATGTAAATTTAGGTGGAACAAAGAGAACTGGTAGGATATATTGCAGCCAATGGATGAATGTAGAAAGTATAAGAGTGCTAGTGATGAAGAAGGTAAAAGGAACTAGACTATTAAGAAATTCTATAAACAGGAAATGGAAATTTGTCAAAGAAAAGTGTTCAGAAGTGAAAAGAAATTATCACAGGAGAATTTTGTGGTACATAAATTAATATCTAATAATGTGTTAAATAAATACAGATTTATAACATGAAAGAAAAGGGTGGAGTATATTGAAGAGTTGTATGGAGAAAGTGAATTAGAAACTGGAGTTATATAGGATGAAAAGAGGCATACAATCAAATTCAGATTTGAATGGTAAAAAAGCTCTTGGGATAGACGGGACACCAGCAGAAGAAGCAGTAAGATTGTACAAACTAGTATGTAATATTTAAAAACAGAAAATTCCGTCTGACTTGTGTTATTGTTATGATACCACAAAAAGCAGGAGCAGATAAATGTGAAAAATACTAAACAATTAGTTTCACTATTTACACATTAAAAATCCTAACAAGAATTCTGTACAGAAGAATTGAGAGGAGAGTGGAAGATATGTAAGGAGAAGACTAATTTGGTTTAAGGAAAGTAATTTTAGTGCTCAGATTAATTGTAGAAAGAAGATTAAAGAAAAACATACATAGCATAATATAGACTTAAAAAGAATTTGATAATGAAGATTGGAATAAAAAGTTCAGCATTTTAAAAAATGTAGGGCTGAAGTATAGAGATAACATTTACAGGAACCAGACTGCAGCAGTGTAATAATCGAAGAACATAAGAAAGAAGCCTTAATAAAAAGGGAGTCCAACAAGGATGTTCCCTATCCCTGTTACTTTTTAATCTTTATGTAGAACTAACAATTACCGATGTTAAAGAACAATTTAGATTTAGAAAAAAAACCATTTTTTTAGTGCAAACTGAAAAGATAAAGACACTACGATTTGCTGATAATATAGTAATTCTAGCTGAGAGTAAAAAAGATTTAGAAGAAACGATTTACTGGCATGCATGAAGTCCTGTACAAAAACTACCGCATAGTCAAGAACATCTATGCTATTAGAAAATAGAACTATTGAAAAGAGTCAAGAACAATACAAAAGTAATATAATGTAGACTGACCATTGGATATAAAAATAGGTAGAGAAAAGATTATGGAGGTAGAAGAATTCTGTTATTTAGGAAGTATAATTACTAAAGATGGACAAAGCAGGAGCAATGTGAAATGAGAGTTTGCATTTTGGTCAGAAATGCAATTTTTTACAAAAAAATTAAACGTCAGGAAAGCATTTTTGAAAATGTATGTTTGGAATGTAGCTTTATATGGAAGTTTGAAACTTGGATGATTGAAGTAACTGAGAAGAAAAAAATAGAAGCTTTTGAAATGTGGTGCTGTAGTAGAATGTTAAAAATCAGACGGGTGGATAAAGTGACAAATGAAGAAGTGTTATGGTAAATTGATGAAGAAATAAACATTTAGAAAAATATAGTTTGAAGAATACTGACTTATAGACCACATATTAAGGCATTCTGGAATAGTTGCTTTTATAGTTGAGTGGGACAGGTATATAAAATCAATCAATAACAAATCAACTATTTTCAACATTCAAAACAATTTGAAGAAACTGGTACTACATGTTAAGAAGATTCTTGTTAACACATTTGTGTTAAGTTTGATTTTCTGTTTTATTATTTATTTTTTACGGTTATTGCCTTTCCCTGTTAAAAGCTTTTCACTGGGTCCCTTACTTAGTGTTATGATGCTACACACCCATATTTTGCAACTAGTTGTGTTACTCTCTGTACCTTCCCATGATCCGCCTTTAACTCTGTTCCCACACTTGAGTCTATTGTGCGTGTCGGTATGAGCTTTCCTTTTTTCTTTCTTTCATTTTGGTATTTAGTCGGCCCTCAACTTTGTAGCGAATAGGACGTTCTTTGACTCCTGGGTTTGCCAGTTTTTTTAGTCCTTCGCACTCTATCAATTTCAATAATTCTCCTAGTCAGCCACTCATGGATCCATCGGTTTTCTTTATTCACGCTCCTTCAGTTTCAACAATCCTTAATAATTTCAATTAGTGTTAATGTTCATATTCAGTTTAAAAAAGTGTAGTATTTGCTGTTTGCTTTAAGTCTTGATTTATGATATTATGTATTCAATGGTGTTAATTCTATAACTTAATTGTCTTCTACGTTGTTCTGGACCAGCCAGGCTCTGCTATAGTGATACTAACTTAGTGTAACATGAGTTTTTGTTTTTCATTCAAAAAATAACTGTTATAATTTCAACACATTAATTTTTTGACATATCATGAAAGGTAAATACATCTATGTTGTATTTTATGTACATGTAGCTCTTCTCTTTTCTAAAAAGATCTAAATCTTCTTAAATTAAAGTATGATATATTTATGGTTTTTCGTGATCAAAATGCAACCACTGTATTTTTGTATATTCCACTGGCAGATGGAACAAAAGTTTTTTGTATATTAAGACTTAACAAAGTCTTTGTTGTTCATTTTTATGCCTACAAACTTTTTGTGACTTTTAGCAATAAGTATAGCTCAATATTTTGGCATACAACATTAATAATTTTTTGACATTTCATATCTCTATATTTATTATCAAGAGTTAATAAAATGTTAAACTAAATATATATATAAATATAATTCCAATTTATACCCTTTTTTTTAAATACTTCTTTTATCAAATTTATGTTTTTTCAAAATTTATATTAATTATTGTTCAAGTGGTTTTTTTTTAATCTAAATTTAATTTCATTATACAGTTTTTCTTACCAGAGTATTTTTATTTTTTTTAAAAAATATCTAGTTATCCTTTCACGGCTAGTAGTTAGCTATTGCGCTAACAATTCTCATTCAACGATTTGGAAAACTAACCCAGCATGATATTATTTTTCAGTTAATAAAATTTTTGTAAGCTACACCTTTTGAAAGACCTTTCATAAGATTTTGATTGCCTTGTTGGAGTTTTATGATAATGGTACAAAAAATAGATTTGGACACAAATTTTTCTTATTTAATAATATACAGCTGAAGCTACATTCATGTTAAATGTCCAAGAGTATATACAGATATGTATGTGCGCCAAGTCTGAACTATTGTTCAACAGGAGTTTAAGATATGAGGCAAAATTTTTTTTATTAATAATGTAAATATCTTTAATCTGATCAATTTGGAATTTGATAAATAGCTTAATAAGTATTTTCTTTAAATTATAGCTTAATTTTCTACGATCACTATACAAAAGTTGAAAATTCAGATGCCTCCTTTTTTAAATACATTCAAAATATAATTCCCCCCCCATATGAAGAAACCTTTTTAAGCTTTTTTGTTGATCAGTAATTTTCCTTTTCTGGAAATCTCTGTTAATTTTTCTAACAAGAGGATCTTGAAATTTTGACCTCAGAAAATCCTGATAACCAAACTTTTAATGCTAGTTTGCTATACTTCCCTTTATAACTATGCTGCTGCAGCAGCAATACAGAAAAAAACAATTGTGTACTGTTTGAAAGAAATAGCGATTCTTTGATTAACTACAAAAAAGGTGACAACAAAGTTTTATACATTCTTGGCATGGTTATTTATCTTTTATAATGTAAAAATTATGAATCATGAAAAAAGTTTAAAGAATTGCTTTTTTTTTTACTTTTTTTTGCTCCTCCATCCCCAAAATTACCTCCCAAGAAAATTTTTTGATTTGTCTACATTTCTAAGTAAAATGGAAAGGATTAAAAAAGTCCAGTGAAAAATATACAACCAAAAAAAAGTTACCTAAGACTCCTTTGGGATAGAATGAAATTTTATTGTAAAATTATTACAATTTTTAAAAAATACTGTAAACTTTGAGTAGCTTCTGATTTTGAGAGCAATATTGCTCCCAAAATATTTTTTTGGTCCATTTGCACTGCTATACTTAGGAAGAAAAAAAATTGGTTTAAAAATATGCAATAAATATTTTTATTAAAATTACCCCGAAGAAATTATTCACCTCCTGAAGATATTGACTCCAAAACCTTTATCAAAAAATCACCCTATGTGAGTATACATGAGTCTTCATCAATCATTTTTCCAAATTTCATCAAAATCAGTTTCATGTACGAACATATCCCCCTACTTTTTTTTTTTATTTTAGAGTCTGTCCATTATGAAATATTGAGAGATGCAAAGAAACCCACACCCCATTTTTTGACTACATAGCAGCTTCTTATAGCTGAAGAGTAGATTCTAGGAAAATAGAAGATAATTAATTTTGAAAATAATGAAAATGGTAAAAAAAGGAATTTCAAAAGACTCGCACAGTTACATTGAAATTAAAAAATGAATGACAAAATTTTAAATAAGCTGATATAAACATTTTACAATTTTTTAAAATAAAAAATAATGCGGAAACCAACCAAGACATAATTCTTTGAAAATTATTCTTGCCTACTGGAAACAATTTTTTTATTAACTTTTTGCATCAACTCAGTAGTAATGTTTATGAAGTGGTTTAAATGATTTTCAGCTGAATTTTTTTCAGGGATATCAGTGTAACATTTCTTATAACGAATTATTTCAATTGAATTAGAATGCAAAGTTGAAATAATTTTAAAAAAAATTTAGATGTCATTATCTTTTGAGCTACAAATTTATTACACTAGGAATGTCTTCAGATCAAATAATAAGTTACATAAGAAGAAGACCTTATGCTGAAAATTAATGGGGCACCAATGCCCATTAAATTTAAAATGTTTATTTTTAATTTTATTTATTTTTTAAAAATTATTCATATTCCTTATAGAATAAATATTTAAGTTATTAGAGCACTTCATTACAATTTTGTTTTACATTTTCAGTTAAATTCAATCATTCCTTTATTATCTGATTAAAATTTTCCTGAAACAATTTTCAGATTATCACGCAAAAGAAATTTTCATGACATTATTAAACAATAAATAAATAAAGTAGACTTGTGACTAGCCAGCCTAATAAGGCAGCTTGCTGGGTCCAGTAGTAAGAATGGAGAGTTCAAAGCTTAATCATTTACTATGAGTTTGACAACCTTTATACATAATGTACTGCAAAATATAACCTTGTTTCACAAAAGTTTTTAAAAAACTAATTACTGTGGTACAGTACATTTTTAAAATTCTTAGTGTTGTGTCTAAATGTGTGCTTGCATAGGAAATATACTCAAAAAATAATGTAAGTAATAAAATTCATTAACATAAAAACAAAGATTTATATGTACAATGCAGAAAAAATAATAAGAGATACCACATTTCTTTTTATTTTTTTCTATTATGCTCATCACTTCGTTGCAAGAAGTTATTTTTGTTCAGAACTAGGCGATTTTATATTTTTATTTACATACTGTATGTAATTATGTGCTATTAATTAAAAAATACTTTTTTAATTCTTATTTTTAATTTTTATTCTTATTTTTTAATTTAAAAAGTTGTTGTTAATTATAAACAACTTCAAAATTTTTCTTTTAGTAAATAACCATTTGACTATTTTCTGTTCCATGGTAATATTTTAATCTTCATATAATTATTACAACCTTCAAAAATATTATTTCAAAAAATACTGATTTCAAAAATATTACTTTTTTAATTTTCAAGACTGATAATCTTTTAACTAAAGCAACAAACAATGTCTTAGTTTAATAGATAAAAAGAGAAGTGAAGTGATACGTGGGATGCCTTCTTCAATGAGCAAAATTCAACACAGTATATCATTAGGATATCAAGATCACAGACATTAAACTTATATTTTTCACTAAAAGTGACTGGCACTTTCACTTCCGGAACTGGCTATCTAGTCATAACTCTTAGGCACTGGTTCTCAAACTGTGGTACGCACATAGACACAACAATAAAAAAAATACAAATTATTAGTATGACAGATATTTATTATTATTATTACAGTGGTTCCCAGATGTTTTTGATATAATATGAAAATATTTTATCATGTATTTCCTTTTCCCTTAACCCATCAACTGCAGGACATAAACATACAAATTTTTTTCAAAATAAACTCTACTTTATCCATTATTAAGTATATAAAGCTAGAAATATTTTAATATTAATCAAAAAATCAATTATCGCTCAAGAATAAAATGTTTTATTTACACACACCTTTGGCAAAAAGCATGCAAAAATGTATTTTCTGAAGAATATAAGAAAACATATTGAACAATTTATTCAACTGAAAGTAATACAGTTACAAATAAAATATTTTAATCTGTTCTTATTTCTTTTATAAAAGAATTATTTATTTTCTTTGCTGTGAATCAAATTCTTAAAAAAATCCTGATTGTAGGTACGTTTTACATTATATACACAAAACAATTGTATGGTTTTTTCATAGTTAACATCTTTGTACAGCTTTTGTAGATGCTTTGAAATAATATGCTCTATATGATCATAACAAATATCTTCTGGCAAATTGTTTTGACTTGGTTGCCATTGAGCTGTTGTTCCCTGGTGTGAAATATATGAGATTTAATGTTCAGTTGAGTTGTCAAATAAATAGATAAATAATACACTGTTAAATTATACTAAAAAATAAACCACTGTTAAATAATACCATGCACCTCATGGCATTAATTGATAATGAGAATTTAATAGTGATTTTTTTTGCCACACAACTTGATAAGAACAAGAGGTACGAAATTATGCTCAACTTATGGTTACATGCGGCATGTATTTTAAACTACACTTAAAGAGGATTTATTTTGTGATGGACTATCAACATGAACTACTGCCAATGAAATATTCGAAAAGCTGGATGACATCTTTGCAGAAAATAGCCTGGAGTGGAAGCAGTGCTTGGTTTTTGTTTTGATGGTGCTCAAACTATGAGAAAAAAATGTGGAGGTGTTGCCACCAAAGTAAAAATTGATTATATAAAATTGTATGTCGCACACTGTAGCGTCCACAGAGAAGCTTTAGCAGTAAAACAGATGTCTGAACAATTAAAATATGTTTTCCAGAAGGATGTCAAGATGGTCAATTTGTTAATAATAAGATTGTCAATTTAGCAAGAAAAGTTCTACTAACACCAAGCAGAAAATTAAAACAAAAACAAATTTAATTAAAAAAAAGTTAAAAGAAGACTACAACACTGAATACTACAATAGTACAAAAACAGATATCTATCTATAATTAAACAAAGGTTGACAAAACTTAAGTACAAGAAAATAAAAACAAAAATGATAGAAACATATAAGTAATGGTGGGGATCTGATAAAGCAGGGTAGGTGGGGGGAATCACCTTTTCTGGTGTTTTTATGGAAATTTATAAAACTGAAATTTTACAAAAAACCATAATTTAAGAAGGTAAAACAAACATTTTATTTTTAGCTCCTATGTAAAATATTTTCATAACTTTTTCCTCATTTTTAATATTAATTACATTGACTGAGTGAAACAGACAGAATTTTCCAGTAAAATTATTACTTGTTAACTTATCATACATTTAAAGGATAAAAAATGAAGATTTTATACAAAATTATTTATTTATTAATTTGATATATATATATATATAATAGTTCAAAATATTATTTACACTTATAAACTATACAGATATCTCTGTATAAATACAATATGTAATATTTATTATTAATAAATTATAACATTTTATTATAATATATTTTAAAGAAATAAAAAATATCTTTCAAAGTAGCCTATATACAAATTAAAATAATTTATAAATAATCATTCAGACAAAGTATACATATCATTACACCCTATAGTGATAAAAATCCATTATAGTCCGAATGATATTCCAGCCTGAAGCTAGAGAAACTATAAATGTTAGAAATAATGGTACTAGTGGATACAAAAGTACTTGTGTTCTGTGCAAGATTGGTAAACCTGAAACAACATAGACAAAAATTCATTACACAGCGGCTTATTTTTTTATACTAGAAATAAATTAATCAGAATCAACAAACACTTAAAACATTTTCTCTTATTTAGTAAAGTTGAAGCTATTTTCTCCTCAGTATATTGAATCAATGTACACTAGTTTCATATATATTTAGAATTAGTTAATCATGAACTACAAATGTCAAAAGATACATATGTCTTTCAACATTTATAACTTGTATGGTATAATTTGTAATGCTATATTAATTTATAATTTGTATGCTATATGTCTTTTGACAAGTTCACAAAATTTGCGTGACATAAATCAGGCAATTATTTAGTGCATTTTAGGAGTAATAAAAAATAACCAAGTCAATAAAAATAACATACTTAGATGCATATTTTATAGTTGAACAAGGCAATTCAACTAGTTTTGTTTACAACAAATTAAATTCAAACAGGTTCAACATGAACACTTTTTGAGGCGCAATAATTATAAAATGTCTAGATAATATTCAACTTCATGCCACACATTACAAAGAATTTCTAGTGTTATTCCATTAATTACATTTTTTATTGTTCTTTTAGTTTATTGATGGTGACATTTTGTAGCACACTTTGTCTTTGACAAAACCTCCATGAAAGAAATCAAGTGGTGTAAAGTCAGGGGACTGGGGGGCCAGGAAATTGGGCCATCTCAGCCAATCCAACATTGAGGAAATTGTTCATGAAGGTAGTTCCTACATGTAAACCCCAGTGTGGTGGTGTGCCATTTTGTTGGAAGTAGGTACTGAGTTCCAATATTCAATTTGTACTGCATATGCCTGTAAAATGTTTAGATAACTAGCACTAGTAACAGTTGGCTCAAGTTCACTGGACTAGTCTAGTGGTTAAATTGTCATCCGAAATAGATTTCGAAGTCGAGAATTCTAAGGTTTAAATCCTAGTAAAGGCAGTTACTTTTATACAGATTTGAATACTATATCATGGATACCAGTGTTCTTTGTTGGCTGGGTTTCAATTAACCACACATTTCAGGAATGGTTGACCTGATATTGTACAAGACTACACTCCATTTACATTCATACTTCATCATCTGAAGTAATACCTTATGGTAGTTCTAGTGGCTAATCAGAAAAACAAAGAAAAATATAAAATGAAAGATTAGGAATTTTAAATTGCGTTATAATTTTACTAACTATTTTTTTTTTTATCATTATCAAAAGCAAATAGCTGTGAATTTATTTTTTTTATGAACTGGCCACTGAATCTTCCTTTCACATAAAGTATCTTGGCTCACTATGAAGTCTAATATTTTCTTTGATTATTAATGAAAATTATGCTATTTCATAATGAAATATATTTTGTACAGCTATTACAATTTAAGGAATATTTGTCATGTATAATCTAATATAATCCAATACGATTTTTTTTTCCTATTATAATTAAAATTTTCTATTCATTCTTGTGTTTTTTTTTTTTGTTGCTAATATGTATCTCAACCCTTTGCGCTCTTCATATTTTAGAGGTTGCTGTCCTTACAGGTATCTTGTCCTGCATTACAGGCCAATTACTTACGTCTATAATTCTCTGTACATTGTGACACTGTTGTGCTCGTCAGCTCTGATTTATTTATGCGTCATATATACAACTGATGTTAAATGTCCATTCAAATGTACAAGTTATTTTAACCATAATTTATAGTGTTAATTGTAATTAAGGATCATGTTTTAACTTAGTATTTCTATTTTCATTCCGTAAAAAAATTACTCCATAGTTATATTGTATGTTGCTATTATAAAAAGTAGTAAAATAAAAGCTGTCTAAAATAAGGCATGGAATGAAGACTGGATGTATGGTATATGTGTTACAAAAAAAAATTTTTTAGAACGACTTTATCATGGTACTATATATAAAAATATTTTAATATAATTATAAAAATTACAATATGTAATAAAAAATGAATAAAATGTCTAGAAAATACATATTTTAGTAAAAAAAAAAAAACTGTTTGTGAAAACAAGACTATAAGTGTTTACTGTACAAGGAAAGTATACAGAGATTGTGTGTATACAAAATTGATAGACCATTAAAATCTTTTCATTAATTTGTTTTGAATGTAAGCATGTAAAAATAAAGTTTTTAACAAATAAAAGATAATGTTGTTTACTATGACAAAACTGTTAACAAAATTTGTTTCGATAAACATTTAATTAATTTAATAGCGTTAATCTTATCGTCATAACAGAGCAACAGAATTATTTCTCAGTTCATGAACCACTTAAAAGTAATAAAACAGAATTAACCATAGAGATATGATTCTCAGAGGTCTTAGATTCTTAGACCTTGACTACTCTTGACTTTTTTTATGATTCCTACTAAATAAAGATATGCTAGTAATTCATGAACAATGAATTCTTACATCCAGTTTGATGTAATAAATTTTTCAATTTTCTTCTACTATTCCTAATAGGGACTTATTTCTGCACATGCAACTAGTCCTTTTATGTTTCTAAGTGGTTATCTTTTATTTACCTTTATTTAAAAATAACCAGCTGTTTTGATGTATTGGTAATAAGTATTTTTTTTTTTTTTTGTTTGGTTGTCCACTGAAAAAATTGTTGTAAAAAATTTAAGAAATTAAAAGAAAATTTACCATGAGTAAATAAAAAAAAACCTTTTTTTTTATGTAAAAAAATATATATTTCTATAATATTCTTATCAGCCTTTGTTAAAAATGTATTGTTTTTAGTCATATAAATAACATTTAAATAGTGCGAAGCATTCATTCTTACCATACTTCCTTTTATGTTTCATTACATAATATTTTTTTGTCATCTCTTTAAGATTTTATTCTCCATTTGTTAAAAAAAAAAAACTGTAACATAATCTACCTATTGTTAACAACCCTCTTCTAATCATGTAGAAGAACATCTTCTATTTCTTACTTAAGCTCATTCCATTTCAAGTCTGTAATCTTGCTACTGTCTATGATCCAGATCTTTGCGGCTTAGTAATATACACAACTACGTACTTTTTATATCAAATTTACAGAGTTAACATTCAGTGGCAGAAGAATGGGTTGATCTAAATTGATCTGTTATACAGACAGAATGTCAATTATTCAGCACATTTTAGGGATTAATACAAAGGAATAAAGACATGTAGTGTGCGTTGATTTTTCAAACATTAGCGTACATACTAGAGTTAGTGATAATCTTGAATGAACATGCTGGCGTGATGTAATGATAAGAAGGATCATCAGTTGAACAACGGCTTCCATAGAAAAAGCAATCTGTGTACTATGGTTTCATGAAAGCAGATTTCTTATTAGTGTTGGTAGATTTTTTTTCTAATATATGGCTATGATCCTCCAAATAAAAAAACTGTATTAAAAATCGATATCCATAGTTTGAGGATACAGGAAGTGTAATTCACAAAAAAGGTGCTGGAAGACCTACCGTCTTTGAGAAAGTTGTGGTTCAAGTAAGAGAAACTTTTCAGAGAAGAAGCCTAGGTAAATTTACTTGTCATGCAATTTTGGAACTAGGAGTACTGCATTTGACAATTGTGAAGATTCTACACAATCACCTAAAACTTCATGCATACAAGATTCAATTGGTGTGTGCAACTGAAAATGAAGATAAACCATGCCGTTAATGTAGTTTTTCCATGGACATTCTTGATAAAATGAAGGAAGATAAAATGTAATCTTCTTGACATGCTGTTTGACAAATACAATGTGATGCCTGAAAATTAATGTTTTGTGTCCACTGACTGTTTATGAAGTAACATTCTTCTTTACCGAGCCATTTTTTTTTTGTTTAGCTTCTGGAACCACCGTAAGGTATTACTTCACTAGGATTTAAACTTTATTAGGATTTGAACCTTAGAACTCTCTCAACTTCATGTTTGTCTAACTCTTGACTTAGGCTTATGTTTGTCTCTCATCTTTTTTTTCTGTTTAGCCTCCAGAACCACCGTAAACTTCAGAGGATGATATGTATGAATGTAAATAAAATGTAATCTTGTACTAAGTAATTGTGTAATCAGGTCAATCAATCCTGAAATGTGTGGTTAATTGAAACCCAACCACCACAGGACAACGGTATCCTTCATCTAGTATTCAAATCCGTATAATCTTTACTACTATTTGAACCTTAGAAGTGAAGTTGACCTTTGAACCTTAGGGTCAGAGGTTACTTGTTATCAGATTGGCTGAGTCCGCCATCAATTTGTATGACCTTTCAGATTCTTTACTTAAGTTTTCTGCTAGTATCAATTAATCAAATAAACTTAAAGATTAATTAAAGCCAACTCTATTTAGTATGTTAAAACAAAAGCCGGCTTTGAACCAGCTTACAAAAAAGAATTTTGTAAAGACAAAATAACATGTACTTAACACATCTACAAATTCAACATGTTATTAATAAGTAATGAAAAATTAAATCATTATAATAAAAACACACTAAGAAAAATTTAATAGTTTTGCACAAGTGGTTTGTAGTACATTAATATACAGCAAAACTACATTATGGACATGAATTAGTATATTTTAGACATTAAAATAGATAAAAGAGTCTATAATATAAACTTACATGTATATCCTAAAAATGTAATGTAAATGTAAAGACCTATGGATATCAGCCATAAAGTATTGCCAAATAAACGGGCAATAAACCAATCTTGACTTATGAACACTACAAAAATAAAAAAATAATTAATAGAAATTTTACAACAATTATGTCACTAAGTATAAAACACACATACGCACACCCATTTACATTTTATTAAATAAACCATCTAGTACAGAATATTGAGATAAGATGTATCTTACCTTAATTTTCATGAAGTACTCTTCAGTAAATCCTCAGTCATGATTGAAATATTAAGTTTTATGTTATAAAAATAGAATTTAACACAACTGAAGATGTGGGATACCGCAAAAACTAGTTATTGAAAATTAGTAAGTTAAATTAATTATTTAAATTGTAATTACTGTATTTGTTGATATTTTATGTAATATTCAATTTTATTAGTACAGTGGTCAAAATATGACTGAATTATCTGAATATTACACAAAAGAACACACATATACAACGCATCACATCTAATGAAATATTCATTCATTCATGAATGATTATTCATGTTATAGAATATAAAAAGAAAGATGAAGCCTGAATCTGAATCAAATATCATCCTTTTGTGTCATTGCAAAACATATTATCAACATTTTGATCTCTTTTATTTATTTTCAGAGCGCCTCTCACAGTATTACAATTTCATCTAGCTTTTCTTAATTTGTTATTAATAACAAGAATCAATGTTAAAAAAATTTTGCTAAGTGCCCCAGAATGGAAATAGCTATCTTTATATTTTTTAAATGTTAAAATTCCAGATCTTTTACAATGAAATGAAAATTTGCTAATTTACTAAGAAAAAATACAGAAATGTCTGTTATGAAGAAATTTTTTTTTTTTAAACTGCTCTCAAAGTAGTCTTACATGAAAAATGTAGTAAAGATAAACATCTAGCTATTGCCAAGGGGAAAAATATTGTGGGCAGAAGGAAAATAAATTCAACTGGAATTTGTCTGCATAAATTTTTTTTTTTATGGATGTACTGAATCAGTCTCTTAAGTATGGCGAACATCTGATGGGTAAAAAATTGGTATTATTATGTCCCATAGTCCAATGGAGTTGAAAGTCAGGCCAAACTGGGATATATATATAATATAGAGCTAAAAGTTTGAGCCAAATTTCAAATTTTTTAGTCATCGGGTTTTTGAAATATGAGATAAAAACTGTTTAAAAATAATGCGAACATCCTTTCACATCTAATTTCAATTGTCTTAAAAGTTTGTAATTTTAAGTCAATTTGGAATTCAGTATTCCTACAAAAAAAAAAAAAAAAAAAAAAAAAAAAAAAAATGGCAAAAACTACTCCTTTACTTTTTTAATTTTTTTCTAAAATTTAATATTATCAATTCCTCATACATAGAAATTAAGTGAGTCATTTTCAAAAAATGTGTATTCATCCAGTCCAGAGATAATAATTTAAATACAGATCAACACACATATGTAAATTTACCTTATGGAAATTTCTTTAGTTTTTTTACAGTTTTTGGATTAAGGGATTGTGAAATGTCAACATCCATAAAAAACCTGACATCAAAATTTTGGACTCTATACACTTTACCTTTATAATTTACAGCTTATTTATCTTAGCAAACAGCTGTAGCCTAGAATAAAAACTAATTAATATCATAGTCTCTTTATTCAGTAGATGAGTTTTATGAGACAATGTAAAATTATGTTAATTGTAATTTAATTTGAAAGCTCATTATTCTGTTTATTAATGAGAAATATATTTTGTAAAATGTGGCAACCTTTCAAATTAATGATGCAATAAATATGAGGGCTATTTGGAAATTAACTTCTGGTCCTCGGTATTGTGTGAAGGAGTGGGGGTAGCGATTCTGTCTTTGCACAGTTGAGTAGTCCAGTTCAGTGCGGTTTTAGTCCAATTATTGGAAATATCGCTTGTTTTTTCCTATAAAATCTCATTTGAAATGGTTGTTGTAGAAAATCCAGCCGACTGTAAAGTACAGCCATTACCTCTTTTCTTCATGCAAAAAATTTGTCAGCTGCCAAAATTCATTGAACTTCTGCAGTATATGGAGAGAATATCATGAGTGACAGTGCACTAAGACAATGATGCTGCATGTTTCAGGAAGGTCAAACAAACATTCATGACAATGAAAGAAGTGGTCGATCTTCAATTATCACAGATGAACTTGTTGCAAGTTGCAAGTGTTAATGTGATCTTGGTTGATTTTACAGAAAGAGGCACAACAATTACCGCTGAAACTTGGTGTGAGACTCTGAAGAAATTGAGAAGGGCCATACAAAACAAACAATGCAGCAAACCAAGTTCAAGCATTGTTTTTCTTCACGATAACACTCATCTGATACTACAAATATGCACTCAACACCAAATCTACAGTTTCAAATGGAAGTTGTTTAACTGTTCTCCATACAGCCCTGATTTGGCTCCCTGTGATTATCACTTTTCCTGAAAATGAAGAAATGTTAAGGACACAGCCTGGTTTTAAATGACGAGGAGATGAAAAAACATTGTTACTAACTGGCTTAATAGTGGCAGAGTTTTATAACAAGGGTATTCAAAAACTTGTTTACAGATATGAAAAGTGCCTTTATTTGGACGGTAATTATGTAATAAAGCAGCTAAAAGATATATATAAAAGATTGGTTTTTTTTTATCATTTGCACTTTTTTTTTTTTTTTTTTTTAGTAACAAATCAGAAGTTACTTTACAAATAGCGCTCATATTATTATTATTACCAAATTACTCAACACTTTATTTTATAATTTATTCTCCTTTTACTAAAATACATATATATATATTAGAAATAAGCATTACTATCACAAACAACTCACTAAATAAAAAGTAAATATTATGTTTGTAACATACCATGATAAAAAAATAACTGTAATACATGCAGAATTATAAGTGGTGGAAAGAACGCATTAAGATGAACATCAAATGCATAACCCCATTCAACATCTTGTCCTCTATAATTAGGCTTTAAAAAATATTTATTGCTTACATACCTGAAAAAATTAATAACTTAATTCAAACAAAAATCTGATATCATAATTATTGTATATATAATTAAACTTATTTTGTAAACTAATACTTTATCTTTTCAAAAATTTGAATAGTTTCAAACCTTATTCTTAATATACCTTTGGTATATAATCAACTTTATTGTATAAAATTGTATTTCATTAAGGTAACATACATACATTAAAAAATAATGTTAAAAGGAAATATAAACTCATCAGTAT
>JAAAKQ030467230.1:0-24111 GCA_010016005.3 Zanna intricata | reverse complement strand
CTGACCAAGTAAACAAAAATTAAGACAATAAACCAGCCAATGTAGAGAGTGAACCTATCATTATTTCGGTCACTGTACACACACACAACCTCTTACTCCAAACACATATACTATCTCTGTTCCATCGTGGGTAAAAATAGTTTTGTTATATGGTTTGCTAAAAATGGATATTGTTATTTTATAAAAATGGCTATTATCTTTAGCAAGACTGCACATTTGTAAATACAATATATGAATTAATTAAAATGTTTAATTTATTTAATATCACTTTTCATGACTCATATTTATGGATGTCAAACAATGACCTGTCGCATTTTATTTCAGATCAGAATAAATGTAGATGTGATAATTTAGGCCTTTTCTTTTACATATAATAATGAAAAAAAAAAAAAAATTGGTGGGTTATTATAACATTTCAAAGGAAAAACAATATGGTTTGATTTTGTTGCAAGTGAAATCAATTTGATTTTTCAAAGTAAATTTGTCATCTATTGAGCACTCAAAACTTTTGCTATATGATCAAGGAAAATAATATTGTTATTATTAATAAGAATTCTATCTATATAATTAGCAATGCTGTATCAACCTGAGAAACACACTGCATTTATCTTTAAAAGGAGTACAACATGAAACCCAAAGTAATAAATGACAAGTTACGTTATGGAAATATTCCCAGAGCACAATAAAATCAGTGAACAGGTAAAAGTTGACAAACTCATTCAGTACTCATAATCCTGTGAACTTGATTAGCATGATAAAATGTGACCTAAAATTATAAAAATAAAAAATCCAGTTTCTAATTAATTGGAAACATGCATCCAGAACGCCTTTTCAAAACTATTATGCAGTTCCTTCATTACTGGTGTTGCAGATGACACTGTTGTTCTGTAGCCCACAAATCTGAAGATGATTACAATTCACAGTAATGAATCTAAATGCACTATAATTTATATTACTCTCACTTTGTTGTCTTTATTATAAATATGAGTGATGTAGCCTGTTATAATTAATATATAAATACTTATAATGGGTTATTGCTGTTAAATACTGTAATTTTTTCATCTTAAAAATAATTTAATTGATATTAGGAACTTAAATATGGTTTAATCTTAATTGCTCTAACAACAATTTCATATAAAAAAGTGGTGTTTTAAGATGATAGTAAATATTGATGGTGTTGTAAGCTGAAAAATTGTGGTACTGTAGGAATAAAATTAAAAAACCTGGAAGATTAATATACCAGGAATTTTCCAGTAATGAAAACATATGCTGATATCAAAATTATAAAGATGTTTTGGAAAATACTTTTTAAGAACTTTCTATCAACATAAAATAGAAAGTTTTATTATTTAAAATAGAAAGGGCAGGCAATCTGAACATTTGTTCAGGGCGCCAAAAATTAGGGGCATCATTTTGGCTGTAAGTGTGAGGAAAAATATTTATGTGTTAAATACCCAATTAATAAAAAATTTCACAAATCGATTTTTTTGTTTGCAAAAAAGTTACTGTGCGTAGCATATTTATATTGTTTTGTTTATGTCTAAAAACTAAAAATATATACATTATTATTGAAAAATTAACGAAGAATTTGTAAAGGACACTGCTTGAATTTGTTTGAACATGCATGTACTTCTCTGAACAGAAAAACATTAGCACACAAGCAGAGCAGCTTCAACTTGTGTTTGAACATGCATAGACTTTCTTATTACCTCTAATTATAAAGGAGGGTTACATTAGTCTTGCTATTACATCGGTAGTGATAACAAGTGGAAGTTCATAAAATTTAATTCTGTGCAATTTCTTAATTTTTAAAAGTACATCTATAATTAAACTGTTTGATAGATACTAGTCGATATTATCGTAAATTGATTATGTAATCGAAACAATGAAAGCTGTTTTTAAATAAAATAAATATTTAATTTATCCAAAAAGGCTGTTAATTGAATTAATAAAATATTGTATTAAATTTGAATGTATTCAATAGGTATATTTATATTTTTATTTTATAAAAATAATTATATGAATCCGTAATATAAGACATTTATTAAGTTCATTGCTTCAATAAAACAAGTTTTATAATAATGTATTTGAGTAATTGAACTGAACAAACTCTCAAAATCAAGAATTAAAAATTGTTTTTAATGACTTTTCATGATTTGCTGAAATATTTGTTATAAAATCCCTATACAATAAGACTAGACTCTTTACGTTCACAGCATACGAAAAATATGTTGTGTACAACATGACTTGGATTTAAATTTGCAGGATATCAGAGGGCAGGGATATGACAACAGGGGCAATGACCAATATGAGGGGCAATAAAGGAGGAGTACAATCTAGAATTAAACAATATAATTCATGAGCATTCTATGTTCCATGTAGTAGTTACTCTCTCAATCTTGTTAATGATATGGCAAAAGCATCTTTGGAAGCCACTAATTTCTTCAATGTGGTCCAAAAAAAATTTTTTTTTTTGGCATCTACTTTTCAATGGGCAATACTTTTAAAATATGTTCAAGAATGGTTGAAACCATTGAGTGACACTAAATGGGAGAGTAGGGTAGAGGCCTTAAAGCCTTTGAGATGCCATTTGGGAGATGTATATAACGCCTTGCTAAACATTTACAAAAACCAAGAAATCAATAATTTAATAAGAAATGAGGCCTCAGGTTTATTAAATTGTATAAAACAATTTAAGTTTTTGTTTTCATTTGTTATTTGGCATAAAATACTAAAATACATTAATCCAATAAGCAAATTGATGGAAACAAAAGATTTTGAATTGATGGAGCAAAAGATGCACATCTTTTACAAAACTACAAACTGCAAAGTATTTTTTAAGAATCTTCGATTGGATTGGTCCTTCACTGAAGCTATTATTGCTGCAAAATAACTTGCTATCAAAACTGATGTGGAGGCTAATTTTGGATAAACAATAACACGACACGATGTTAGAAGAAGAAAAAGGAATTTTTCATACCAAGCAGGAGATGAATACATCAAAGATCGAAAAGAAAAATATACTTTTTTTATTTTTCAATCGATGAAGCACTAAATGCACCAGATGCTAGATTTGAACAACTTTGTAATCACAGTAACTATTTACTAAAACTTTCTACTAAAACACTTCAAGAATTTAGAATGTATTTTAACTGACAATGATTCTGTTATAATAGATAACACTATCATAAATAGGGTAGAATTAGCAGAGGAAATTTCAGCAGAATCTGTACTTTTGGGCAAAAAAGAAAGCCTAACTAATGTACTGAGCTTAATTACAAAGCTAAATTTTACCCCAAACCTTACTATTGCTTTATGAATATTGCTAATAATTCTAGTAACTGTACAAAGTGGCAAAAGGAGTTTCTCTAAGTTAAAATTAATTAAGAACTTTTTACATTCAACTACTATACAAGATCATCTTAATGGTTTAGCAATTTTGGCAGTTGAGCATAAAATTGCTTTAAAAATAGCATTTAAAAATGGTTAACAATTTGTGGCTAGGTACAGATATGTCTTAATTAATATCTACTGTTTTGTACTGCTTGATTATCAATGTTATGTTATATTATGTTTCTTTCTAAATATATTCTTTTATTAAAATTTAAATATAATGATTTGATTTTTATTAAAAATTAAAAATATATAACTTTATTTAAAAAAAAATATATATATATATTCTTAAGGGATGGCAATTTGTCTTTTTGTTCGGGGCAATGTAACTGGTAAAGACAACTGAAAATGTTTTAAAATAATTATTTAAAAATTTTTTTATAATTGTTTCAGTTTGTTATGTAAACCAAGATTTATATTTTTAAAATAATTTTTTTTGCTGATGAACATGAACAGAAGTATAGCAAACAGTATGTAGTAAGTATGGAAAACAGAGTTAGATAATGTTTGAAAATGGAGTATTTTAATGCCCCTTTATCAGATTTTGTATGAAATTATCAAAAAGCCTCAAAACAAATTTAAGAAATGTCTCAGAGCAAGTAATCACATGATATATCAATATAAAATGCAATCATGTATTATTAATTTAAGGAATGGGGGGAGGTTTGGGAACAAGTAAAAGAACATGATGTATATGAATATACAGAGGAACAAAGGGGTGTAATGATTATGTAAAGGAATAATTAACATAACCTCAATATGAAACAATTTCCTGATCATTTAGAACAATTTTACTCACTATGATGGGGCTTACTCAATATGAGGGAGAATGTTTTCATTGTATTTACTTAAAAAAACAATACAATGTATCAGATTGGCTTTGAGGTTATCCCTTGCCTTTTGTGTGGAAGATTGACAAATTAAGGATCTAGTCATGCCAATTAAAAGTTAATGCTCACTTGCTCATTTCTATCTTTTGGCAATTGCTTCTCTGTAGTTTTAGCTAACAGCATAATTTATACTGATGAATATAGCATGTAGCAGAGCAACAAGTATATGTCCATGCTACAAACAAGCCATAAAACTATTTACAGGTTATAAATAAATAAAGCTACAATAGATATTACAGAAACTTCTAAATCTTTGTACAAATCATTCACTCAAACCAAACCAAGAATGTAATAATGAAGTTTTACAATATGCCCAAAACTGGGTAGCGACAATTAATGAGAAAGCATGGAACACTTATTTCAAGTGAACCACCCAAAAAATAATAAATAGATTAATAAATAGTATTCAGAATTAAGATGCAAATTGATAAACTGGGGAAAAATAAATTAGTGGTAAATTTAATAAAAAGAAAAAAAAATGAATGTTAGTTTAAATGATTTAGGCATTTGAGGCTAATTAGTAGTGTACAGGAGGGTAAAGATCATATGTTTAAGCAAACAGCTTTAGAAGTAAAATGTGAAAATATGCCAAGATTAAATTATTTGGTATTCCATGGAGAGAAATGAAGGTTATGAATGAGATTAATTATGACTGAGACATACAAATAAATTAAATGTGTATTCGTTTCTATTTATAGTCTGATTTTTTATCAAATATCTAATAACAGATAAAGAAGGGTGAACCAATTTGAAGTTGTCATGAAAGGAAGAAACAGTGTGAACTAGCCATAAATTTAGTTCCAAAATGAAACACTCTGTGGAATGTTATCTTTGACATCTTACAGAAAAATCATGAGGATATCTATGAGTCGTGAAGAACTGTTATTTTAGAACTAGTATTACAGCCAACCGGGCTGGTCTAGTGGTTAATGCGACATCGCAGTCAGCTGATTTCGAAGTCGAACGTTCTAAGGTTCAAATCCTAGGTAAGGTACAGATTTGAATACTAGATCGTGGATACCGATGTTCTTTAGTGATTTTGTTTCAGTTGACCACACTTCTCGGGAATGGTCGATCTGAGATTGAACAAGACTATACACTTCATTCGCATTCATACATATCATCCTCATTCATCCTCTAAAGTAATTTCTTATGGTAGTTCCGGAGGCTAAACAGAAAAAAATAGTATTATGAATGGCGTAAGCAAAGGTTGCATTTTACTGATTACAAAACAAAATATTAAAAATCAATCTTTTGAAATTGATATTATAAACTTTTGGATAAAAAGTAAGCAATGTCAGAGGCTTCCGATTGTATCTATTGTTCAAAACTTCCCAGTGCGAATTGAGTACTAAAATACAAATTATATTCACGCATTCTTTTTTTTTTCTAAACTATTAATTACAATCTGAGTTTTAATGGAAATTTCAATTAAAATTCTGCCATTAGTCTTCACTTGTGTTTATCTTTCAGAAATAAAATATATAACTTTGAATATACAGAGTATATCAAGAGGTTCTCCCGGAACTTTCATAACCTATTCTACTCGTAAAATAATGGAAATTTTCATATAAATATATGTCCTAAAATGCTTCCTTTGCGAGTTATGGCTAGTAGAAGATTTCGCTCGGATTTCAGCTAACCTGGTGAAATGCGATCGTACTAAAATTTTTAGAATGTTAATTAAGGGGCAGAAATAGTGACGCCTTTTGGTTTTTGACCTGAAAAATCGAATAAATAGGTTCCACAACCGCATCTACAGTAATTTTTTTTTAGAAATCTTGGGTAAAAACCTCTAAATTGGGATAAAAAACTCTGTATTGTTTCATATTTGACGCACAGTAACTTTGTTAAATAAGTAGTAAACACAGAAAACTTTTAAATAAAACGTGTGGAGAATTTAATTCCAAACAAAAAAGTGTAACATCAGTTGAATAAAACCAAGTAAAGTCAGAGAAATTCGAATTTTATTTAGAAACAGTACATTACTACAAGTGTAACAAATTTGAAAAAACAAAATTTACTACCAAAAATTTCTGTTAAAAAAACCAGGAAATTACACAATGGTTGTAAAATAAAAGTTACATAATAATTTTTTTGTTATTGACAGAAATAAATAAATAATTTGAATATTATTATTTCAAAGTTGGCAATAAAATAACAACAGCTGATCAACAATGAACAATACTGTATTAGTGTTTAAATCTTTCTTTATGGCACATTAATTATACTGGGTACTGTGAATTGTGCTGAACTTCGGTGAAGTGAAGGTTTTCTGTAAATTTTAGTTTGAACTTGATCGGTCTGTCATTGAAGTAATGCCGTACCTATTTAAATAAAAATAAAAACCTCTGTAAAATATGAAATACTTTTTCCGAATCGCAAGATTCCAGATCACAAATGAAATTGCGCGACTTTTCGCATTCTTCGGGGAGCAGGTTCACTACCCAACCGTACCAGCTACCGAACGATCTGCCCAACACGACGCTGTTATTGATGATGATATTATCGCTGCAATCCAGGCGTCACTAAACGCGTCTTCTATGCGAATCGAAGTTTCGAATTCGACGGTTTGAGGACACTTAAAAAACAAAACAAGTTTTATCCTTATCATAAACAGCCAGTTCTATATCTACACCCAAGAGACGGTCGCTTCGCTTGGAGTTCAGCAACTGGTGGAATACAAATCGACAACTCTACAAGAATGTTTTGTTTACCGACGAAAAGGAAATTTCACTCGAGATTGCGTTAACAATTTACTTAATGAGCATACATAGGACAGAAGTAAATCCTTATGAAACGGTGGAAGGCAATATTTAACACTGATGTACCGTTAATGAGCAGTGCGGCCTTCTTTACAATTAGCTGTTTGGATCGTTCACATTCCCTGTTTGCTTATATGCTGAGGTTTACTTGCACTACTTCAAGAATTGCTAGTTGCTTGAAAATGCGGGCTCTTTTTTAACATTTATTATAAACAGATACGTATAAATGTTCTTTGGTACGTATAACTATTCTAACTTTTTTTTGTTTTATTTAACTTATGTTACACCATTTTGTTCGGAATTAAATTCTCTACAAGTTTTGTTTAAAAGTTTTATGTGTTTAAAACTTATTTAATAAAATTACAGTATGTCGAACACAAAAAACAGAGTTTTTTACCCTAATTAATAGGCTTTCAGCCCAGGTTTCTCGGAATTACTGTAGATACGATTGTAGGATCTATCTTATTCGATTTTTCAGGTCAAAACCCATAAGGCGTCACTATTTCTGTCCCTTAATAAACGTCCTAACCGCCTCTGTGGCGCGAGTGATTGCGTCTTGGCCGTTCAACCGGAGGACCCAGGTTCGAATCCCAGTCCTGGTGGTTAAAAAAAAAAAAAATTAACCTCCTAAAAATTTTAGTACTACTTCATTTCACCAGGGTAGAAATGAAAAATAAAGTGAAGGTGATATCCGAGGGAAATCTTTCACTAGCTGTAACTCGAAAACAAAGCATATTTGGACATATATTTATATAAAAATTTTCCATTATTTTTACGAGTAAAATAGGTTATGAAAGTCTTGGGAGAACTTTGCGTCGCTTTGTATATATCTTTCTGGGTCAACTAAATTGTCTGCATTCCAGCGGTGGTTGGAGGGAGAAAGATTTTTCTTGATGGTGAATTAAATTTTTTAGGTTTTGATTTTTAATTAAAATTCGAAAAAAAATTATTTTCTTTTTTTTTTTACAAAATCGTCTAACCTCGATCCTGTTTCAATGCAATTTTATAGGTTAACTGAGAATTGTACTGTAAACTATGAGTCATAAAGCAATATTGTAATGGCATAGAAAGCTAATATTTGTTTAGGAAGTTATTGTAAGATTATTTGGAATATTTTGAACGTTAGCGAGGTGAAGAAGTTTTACGTTTAGGTCAATAGAAACTGTTAAAAAGTTTTAGTTGCACGATTTTTTACGTTAATCAATGTAATGAGTATTTGATACGGTTAGAGAATAGTATTTTGCCGTAACGATTCATGAAATAAAGGCTGAAGTGTAATACATTTTTATTTTTATTCATTACGTTCAAACATGAAGAAGAAGGTACTGTATATTTTATACATTTTTATTTAGTATTAACATTTTTTGGATAATTAATTAGTGTGTAAGTTTAGTGTAGATGAGTAAATGCATTTTAAATTCGTTCTTTTATAAGAAACTTTTATAAGATTTCTTTAACTTTATACAGTGCAATGCAAGTTATACAGTGATACTGCCTAACCAAAAACTAATTTCTGATTATATTTATTTAATAATTCGGGAGTTTAAGTGATTTATAAACAGTGTTATGTATATACTCTTTAGATTTAGTTCTTGATGGAGATAGTATTGTAATACTTTAGTTATTAGTGCATGTCTAGTAATTAATGATTTTAATGGGAAACCATTCCTTTTTGGATGGATGTTCTTCAACAATCATAATGATATTTTATAGGAGAGTATATAATATTGCAAGTTGGAGAGGGATACAATAGTTTGTAAATAAGTGTTTTTATTTCAAATGAAATGTACTAGTTTTATATTTCTAAGAAAAGGACTTTATCTTATAATAAAATGTTTGATTGAGATGTTCAGGCTTCTTAATCTGTGTTCCTCAAGTTTGAAGAAGTATTGTTCAAGCCTGCAGTCTTTGTATTAAGTTTTCATATTTAAATAAAGAATATTTTTGTACTATATTAATCTCATTAAGAAAACCAAAATATGAGAAGAAAGTGTTTTGTCTGATTAATTCTATTATACTGATCATTAAAAAAAACATGTGTATGAATATGCTTATCTCATTACCAGTAATTGCTGTAATGGTCTTTACAGGAAGAATATTATAGATTGAATTAGATATGTGATATTTTTCTCAGATTTTTTGTTAGAATAATTTTATATGTACATTCAGTGGAACCATGTGAATAATTTATCTGAGCCTAAAGTGCATTTATTTTTTACATTTTGAGTTCTCAGTCCAAAACAAGATGGAATCTTGTGGACAAATAAGATAGAACCTTTGAATTTAAAAAAAAATATAAAGTAGTTGTATACTTTGTATTAATTTGTATCAATAATAAATAATAGTAATTTAATTATATTTTAGATCCTAAATCTAAAAGTTTAGCTATAAAATTCTACACATTCATATCTAGATTTAATTATTGTCCCAAAAACTCAAAATTACTGACTAATATTTATATTTTTATGTGTTTGTTAGTTTTTATTGAATGAGGTTTATCTAAAACTACTTTAAATTAATTTTCCTAAATTCTAAAACAGAAATAATACATAAAAATTGGGTATTTGTGACTTTGTTGCTTAAATATTAGATAAAGTGTAATAAAATTCACTTTCAGGTTTGAAAACGAGTTTATAAATTTTAATGATTTTATTATCAGATGTGATAAAAACTGGTCTTAGTAACATTAAATGTGACAAATAATTTAAGGATGAAGTATCACAGATAAAGGAACTGCTCAATAATTCCACAAAGATGCTTATGGAAGCATATTTCTATATATTTACAAAGTTTAATAATTTAATTGTGCAGATCTCTACAAACCTGCCAAATAACAAAAAAGTCATGCTTAAGCAAGATTACCATGATATGGTGTTAATTTTATTGTGTACAGTATAATGTAAACATTTATTCAGATTGCTAACATTCTTATCAGGATATATATAAGATATACTTTGTTGGTTTCAATGTGCATGAATTTAATTAAATTTTCAGAAATTAAATTTTATTTTTATTGTTTTATCCTAGTTGTGGCAATGATTGCATCATGTTATAACAAAAATGGCTGCTATAGAAATAACAGTATTAAACTTTGTGACATTATTTTTATTAATATTTTGGAATCTTTCTTATGTTTCTTTGATCAGTGATTAATCACAGTGCTAAACTTACAGATAACGATTTAGATATATATTTTATATTAAATGTTGGTTACTCATAATTTAAATATAGGTTTTTAAAATATTTTGTTTCTCTGATAATTTAGTGAAAGTAATTTATTAAAAGGAAAATACTCCTTTTTAGAAATGCTGTATTCTGTATTTTTTAAAAGTACTCTAATGTTCATTTTGAGTTTGCATTGTTTGTTACCTTTGCGTTTTCACCAAATATGTTTTACTGTATACTATTACTGTTTCTTTTTTAAATTATATTGTCAAATAACAGTCAGATAATGATATTTTAGAAAATAATGAAGGAATATCAGATTTTTCTGATGATAATAACAATATCAGATAATATTGTTATTATTTGATAATAACAATATTTGTAACAATATATTGTTACAGATAATAACTATTATTTTCATCTGAACTATGTTTGATATTGTTATTCCATATTTGTTGTTGTTGGATCTGAGATGTAAATCATAACCAGATTGGAATAATAATAATAATAATGATGACATATAATTGTTAAGTAAGCAAATTTGTACAAACCGCATGAAATGTTAAAGAAAAGAAAAGCAAATCCAGAAGAAAAAGGTACTGTTAGGAATTGCAGTATAGCGGGAAAACTTGTGGTTTTGTTATTTAATGTCAATAAAATTAGAAGTTAAGTTAATTATTCCTTCAAATAATTAAATTTTTTATGTGGGTTGGTACTTATACATTATATAGATTGCATAGTAGTGAGTAGGTTTGCTACATCACAGATAATAAAAGGGATTGCATCAGCATTGGCCAGCAAATATGAAGGAAAACAGCAAACATTGATTGGGGCAGTGTCACAAAATATGATTCATTATAACAAAATTAAGACTTAATTTTTCATGACAATAATGATACAGTATAATAGCTGTCTAAGGATGCTATTAAAAGGTAAAATCAGTAGAGTAAAATAATAATTTTTGAAGCGTTAATGGAAACATATTTTGAGTACATGTACAATTAAATTAGGATGTGCAAAATTAAAGCTTATTAAATTCATGTTTGTAAACTCGGTAGTATTTTATTTTGTAGTAAAAAATACTCATTTAATTTCAATAATTTCAAATAAATAAGAGGGTTGTTACTCATGTCAGGTTTATTTTTATTCATGTCAGACTTGTTACAAACATTAGGCCTGTGACACTTATCATTCATAAAAAATAAATTAGTGGGAAGTTCTTTTAAATGTTTTTGTAATTCATTAAAAAAAGGTATGAACAGAAATTTAATACACCTCTTTCTTGTAGAATATAATACTATGCTGTATCTGCATAGTTTTAATTCTTTTAAATCAGGTAGTGATGAAATAATGTGTAAAGTTAATTTATTTTTACGTAATTTTATTTATAATTTTTTTTTTTTTTTAGGTACTTTTAATGGGGAAAAGTGGCTCTGGGAAAACCAGTATGAGAGCTATAATATTTGCTAATTATATAGCTCGTGATACAAGGCGATTAGGAGCTACAAGTAAGTTTTATCATATAATTAATAAAGCCAGCAATGAATTGCCTAACTTTCCTAGCTATGCTGGTCAAGTTATGCAATTCATTTTTTTAATTCAATCATTTTATGCTCCATTTGTATCTTTGTGATAAAATAATTCCTTTTTATTAAAAAACAATAACTGAAATATTAATTTTTTTTCACATTTTTATGTAAAAATATTCATTTTTAATTTTATGATACATATTTAAATAAATAAATACAGAAAATAGCTGATTACTTCTATGCTTGGGGGATGGAACTGAATGAAGGTTGAACGATGGGACTATTGTTTTGTATTCTTGTTCTTTTAGCTATTCGTATATGCAACTAAATGTACAGCAAGTGAATACAGAATGACTTTTGTTATATGTCAATCAATTATGCTCTATTGCTTGACAACTCTTACTTTTATCAATTCTCACTGCAATTGAACTTCTGAGAATTGAGTTTGGCATTTTTTCAGAAGTGGAATAATTCCAAATTCTAATAATTTTAATATTTGCTTTTCCCTATTTGTGCATTTAATTTTTAAAACATTTTGAGCTACTACTAATTCATTTGTTATTATTTATTTTTTTCTATTAGAAGATTTTTTGTTTTTATAATTTTTTTTTTAAATTTTGGTTTGTAAGTTCACATTTATGACTTTTTGTGCATCTTTTTTTAGAACAAATTTGCCACAAATCCAATACTTTTTTCTATTTCAGCACATGTATCTAGTGATATATAAAATTGTCACACGTCATCAGTTGCTAATGTTCGGCTATTGTTTTTGTAAATACCAGCTGTCAATCTTTAAATATTTTTTGTACTGGTAAAATTTTAATTAAATCAAAGTATCTTTGGTAAACTAAAGTAATCTTCACTGTGTAAAAGCAATAGAATTATTGTCCATAGATGTAGAGAACCTTCGTGTTGAATAGACTAATTTATGTATAAATGTTTTTATACATTTATGTGTTTTTATGGAATTATTGTATGTGGTGATAATAAATTTTAAAGCAGAACTTTTTAAAGATGTTTAAAAAACCATAGATACAGCAATAATACAAAATAAACAATGTTGTAATTTTTTGAGAGTGTGAAAATATTTGGCCTTTTTTCCAAGAAATACTGAAAGTGTAAGGGCTATCAAAAAAATGAATGTTTTACATTAGTAATAGGTAACTTGTAAGAAGGATTAAAATAAAATAAAAATTAATTAAAAAGATATTTTTTGTTACCACAAACCATTAGAATGAGATTGGCAAAAAATGTTATAGTTAGATTAATGTAGAAAATATAAATGCAAAAACTAATTTTCTTAAACAAGATATAACTAATATATATATATATATATATATGTATATGTATACACACACACACACACACACACACACACACACACACACACACACACACCTTAGTTCTTCAGTTTAAGAGGCACCCTAAATTTAGTAGATAATTTCTAGAAAAAAATATATCCAGTATTAAAATACTGTATAAATTATGGTAAGTCATTTAAGTATTTTGTATATATCAGTATTTTTCATTAAGTTCATCCTATTTTGAAAAGTGAATATAAAAAGTTAAATAGTAGCTAATGATAAAAATTTATTGAATAATCCAAATATGCAGTAAAATATCTAAATTGAAAGTATTTAACAATACATTTTGTATTATAGTACCTCAAATGTAATGTAGTTTGTTATGTATGTATTTAATTTTATAAGTACAGTATTTTATCACTAGTCACAGTAATTTTTCATGACCAAAGAGTGTCTCGTCAGCTTTCTATGTTGTCGTTTAGTGGTCGTTGTAAGTTTCAGCTGAATCTGATTCATTTGCATCACTCCGGTTCCAAAGTACATCGTCTCTAGAACCATCCAATGCATTGAACAAGCAGCACTTCAAGAATGAGTTTTTAACTCTTTCTGATGGCAAGTCATTCCAAGCTTTCAAAATCCATTCTACAATCATAACTGCTGACGCTTGTTTAATTCTCTTGTTGCCTCTCGTTGTAAGGGGATGATCGTTTTCAGTCAACCACTGTTTGTATTGTGCACAAATATGGTCTTTAAAAGGTTTATCAATCAACATTCAGTGATTGTAATTTTTTTGTCATACCTCTATTTATCAGTTTTGTTTTAATGTTGTCGGATAAATGACCTTGAAAACCATCCAACTGTTTCGTTTCAGAAGTCCACCCAGTCTACGTTTCTATACACATCCTAACCAATCTTACATTAGATTGCTCATCATCCAGGGGTTCTGTTAAACTCAAACAATTGCACCGTTAGAGAACCTTTCTTTTGGTACAGTTCTCCTGTTCAGAATTACATATGGCAATAGTTTATTTCTGTTAGCAGTAGCACTCAACATAACAGTTACTTTTACTTTCTCATATCCAGTTGTTTTTACTGTTCCTTTTTTTTGTCCCTTTTCTCACTTATGGTGTAATTTAGTGGCTTATTGGAGAACAAAGCAACTTCATCAGCATTATCAATTTGATTGAGACAGTATTGTTTCTATAATCGTAAATTGATTATGTAATAGTTGATATTACACTAATTTATGCTTGTAATCTGACTGGTAACGTCTAGCAAATGGAGGTTCTGCGATGAAATGATATCATCATCATTGATTTTTCTAAATCAATCATTGGCTTTTTTAAATTGGTCATTATTTATTAGTCATATTGGTCATTTATTGGTCATATTTATTTAGTTATTTATTGGTCATTATTTTCTTAATTGGTCATTGATTTTTCTAAATTTTTACATCTTCCACAGCTGGTTTTAAATTGAAGACCATTATTCCTGGCTTTTAAAATCAGTCCACTTCTTGTCACCTTTTGTGTGGAGTTCCTTGAAATAGGCCAAAACAGCAGCATTGATTTCCGGGTATTTTCTGTGTTTTGGTACCCAAAAAGATTTCTTTATTTTTTTACATACAAATAATTTCTGTTCATACTGCACCGCCGACATTTGTTTTGTTTACTTTCTCTTTTTCTATTTTAGCCTCCGGAACTACCATAAGGTATTGCTTCAGAGGATGAATGAGGATAATATTTATGAATGTGAATGAAGTGTATAGTCTTGTACAATCTCAGGTCAATCACTCTCAATCGAGCTCGACAGGCTCTCACCATGAGGTTGGTTACTGTGCTGCTCTGCGATTTTGCGCTTTCGGATTGGTTTTTTATTTTTACGGCTTCTTTGGATTTCGGATACGGCAATTTTTGGATGGATAACTAATGGATATGGACATAAAATTTAGTTGAGTTTGGTTAACGGATAAATTTTTTACAAGTGTTTTTTGTGCAAGTGCATATTCGGCTTATAGGGGACTAACTGTAAGTTATTTATTAATTATAGTATTTTTTTTTATTATTCCTACTCGCCTAGAGGGAGTGGTGTGTGTGATAAAAAAAATAGCGTTCAGTTAAAGCAAACTTTAGTGAATAATAATATTGTAGGTTATACTTATGTTAATATAAAAATTGCAAGTCAATAGACAAGATCGTACAGTAAGAGTGACGTCACTGTTGACAAACAATCAAGTGCCAGTAGTTATAAAGGGGGATTCCTTTTCAAATTTTTTCTTCTCGGCTCCCCTTTACACAATCCTCTTCTCCTTCTGGATCTTCACTGATCCGAACCCCTCCGTCCTTTTAGACCGCACAAATTTTTATCCCTCCTCCAGTTTTTTTTCCCCCAAGATACATTTCCGGACTTCCCCTAACTCCCTCTCAACCACCCCCAAAAGTGAGCTTGAGTGGGTTCTAATTACCTGGTATCATCCCCAGTTTAAGACCCGATAAATAACGGTTGAGTAGTCCTTCAGGACTGGGCATGGATTCAACAAAAAGCTGCCCAGGAAAAAATTCACGAAGAAGTGGAAGAAAGTAGTGAGGGTACAGACTTAGATCACCTGATGGAGGAGGTGGACCGGCTGGTTGCTTTGGTTGTTCAGAACAAAAACACTAAGATTGAAATTCGTGAATCAGCAATGAGGGTACAGCAGAGAGCAAAAGAGTTGGAGGCTTTAGTGACCTCCCTTTATGAAAGTTTTAAAGTGAAATTGACCCACGAGAAGGCGAGTCAAACTGAAAAAAGGGAGAATGCTGAGAGGGTAATGGTACAATCAAAAATAGAACAGGCCTTACAGTTGGGATCAGTACAGGAGTTAGAAGAAGTAATAATCTTAAGATGGCATCCAGATCGCTTTCTCAAGTCGGAGATCCTAAAGGAATTACCCCCAAAAGATATGGATGAAACACTCGTCATTGTAGTTGGCAAAAGCGAGTTAAGGAGATATTACGGCTCCTTTATCACCAAAAGGTCACCAGAGATCATGAGCAAGCTGACCTCATCGACCAAGTTACCTGGAGGTATAATAATCAAAGTCAACAGGAACATGGAAATCTTGTACCTGGAAGACAAGGATGAGGATAAGGGATTAACATTAGCCCTAATACAGGACTGGGAAGATGACAGCTTAAGGACTTCAATAATAGCATTAAAGAGAATAAGAAGATCAGTCACTGGGGACCTATGTTTTTTTCTTCCAGGCGGCACCAAAGGGGAAACTTCTCCAAATATATATATATATATGTATAGAGTTTTGGACGAGAAGTAATGTAGAAGGAGACCGTAGAGTAAAGTTACACATGATTGGAGAGGAAGTGAAAAGACCACCTTGACCACAGGGACCCTCCCCTACATTAGTGACTGTTAGGAAAGCTGGAGTAAACTAAGCCGACCTCTTCAAGCAGGTGAAAGAAGGGGTCGGCAAAGACCTTGCGGTTGATATGTCTGTAAGGAAAGGTAGTCAGAGGAAATCTAAGTCAGGATAAAGGATGCCTCTGGCAAGAAATCCAATCTCATCAAGTGGCTTGACGACAAAATTGAAAATGCGGAAATTGCTGACAATCCACTCAACAGAAGGAGGGTCACTTATCAGGTCAAAGGATTAAATCCAGATGTCACGGAGGAAGAGATTAGGCATGCTTTCACAAGAGAAACTCGCTCAGAGGCCCCGGTCAAAGTGACAGCAATACGCAATGCTTATGGGGATACTAAGCGGGCTACAGTGCACCTCTCAGCCAGGGCAGCAGAGATTTTGGCTGATAGGGAACGTATAGTTATAGGCTGGCACTCATGCAGATTGGAGATGCATAGAGAAGACCAGTGCTGTTTTTGATGTTGTAGATCTGGGCATTCCTCCGCTAGATGCAACGGCCCAGATCGGAGGTTCATGTGGTTTAGATGTGGAAGTAAGGCACATAAGATAGCTGATTGCACGGAGGAGGCTAGATGCTTGGATTGTGGTAAGCGTGGATATAGGACCAGGAATCTACAATGTGAACAATGCGACCGGGTCGGAGGCTGGATCCCCAACGACCGCTCATGAAGATCTTGCAACTGAATGCGGGCAGGAGGAGGGCTACATCAGATCTTGGGTGGCGGGAAGCGATGAAAGATGACTTCGATTGGATTATACTGGTTGAACCCAATAAGAGGAAGATCCGGGAAGAGAGATGGTATGTTGACCCAGATAGTGATGTAGCAATAAAAACACCTTAGGAAGAATAGGAAGCCACTCACCTGCTATAAAGAGAGGACTGATCAGTATAACGACATCCAAATATACGATAATAGGTGGATACATTTCCCCCAACAGTGGTGATGCTAGATTCGAAGAATTTCTGGGCGACTTAGAGGACTTATTACGACAAGTCCCTCGACCGATTGTCCTCATGGGTGATGTCAATGCTGAGGCGATTATGCTGGGAGGATCACGTACCACACACACTGGTTCAGTGATCGATGTGACCATGGTGTCCGAGTGCCTTGCAGCCAAAGTCGCCAAGTGGAAAATAATGAATGAAGAGTACCTCTCGGACCACTGGGGGATTTGTTTGATTCTGAGAGGGAGACAACCCCCCTCCTGCTCGATCCGTAGATGCAAGTGGAAGCCCTCCCCAGCGCATAGAGTACAGTTCAGATTTGCTGTACAGAAGAAGCTGGATGAACAGACGGAGCTGTCAGCGAAAATTGTGCAGAATATTCTAACCAACGAAACAGACAGACTTAAACCTCAGTGTGCCGGCATTGGGAAGAGAGTTTATTGGTGGTTACCAGAGGTAGCACAATTCAGGGTGAACAGCATTATGCTCCGTAGAGTCTGGCAGAGGTTGAAGCAGATCCATTCAATCAATGACCAACCAAAATTTCATTCAATCAATGATCCAATGAATCAAAATATAAGTCATAAAATGATATATATTGAAGCGAGAAACCAGTACAGCTTCCGGATCAAAGAAGTCAAGATGTACGCTTGAGAGCAGTTAGTTGCAGACCTTGATGATGATCCATGGGGCTTAGCGTATAGGATCATGAAGAGATTTGGTGCACCCCCGCCCCTTACCAAAGACCACACGCTGAGAGTACTGGGAGAACTTTTCAGTCTGGGCCCGTCCCGTGAACAGAAGATCGAGATAGAGGATGCAAAGCTATTCACCATCAATGAGCTAAAGAGAACAGTGAAGAGGATCAGTGCTAATAAATGTTTTGTTAATTTTTGATCTTGAAAAAAATTAGATAAAGTTTTTGCTGAAGTGCTCCAGTAAAGATTTGAAATTTTATTTTGGCCAAAACCACCACCCTTTTTCCAATCTTTGCAAAAATTTAATATATTCTTTCCCTCTGAAGGTAGTACTTGTTTACCAAGTTGAAGACAATCGGTCAGTGTGGTCCATAAGACCAAATACAAGCCGACATACTTATCACAAATATTTGTCTGACAAAAATAGATTTTTTGAACGTAAGAAAATTAGAATAAAAAATCTTTTCATAGGTTATTTACTGTTTATTTAATATATTTTTTTAAATGTTTCCTTAAGGCACAAAACTTAAAAAAGACCAGTTTTTTTAGATTTCTTTTTTTTTATTGATTGATATATTTTCTTGTTATGCTATAGAAGCATAAATTGCTGTAGCTTGGAACATAAAAACGTAATATTATAGAACATTGTTGACATATTTGTCGTCTTAAAACAGATATTCAAGAGAATAATGCTACTTTAAATAGTTAGTAAGGATTTATGCAATTTTCTTCTGTAACCTTGGGAAAACTTGTTATGTATTATTTAATTTGTGATCCCCAGATCAGTAAATTAAACATATACAGATAATAAATAAATAGAAAATATTGTCTTATGGAAAACTTGTACTGCATTTAAATTGCTATTCCTAATATATTTTAAAATTTTGAGAATTTTAACACGTCTCTTTAATTCTATTCTGAAGTATGTAAATAAAGAGTAGGTGCTTGTGGTATTAGCCACATTTATTTACTGGTTGTTATAATTTAACTAACCTCTGTATGTTATGTATGGTTAGCTAGACAATGTAATCTATTCCATTGCCTGGCTTTTTGCAAAGAAATCAGTTTAAGTAGATTATGATGGATGAATATCACTTTTAAGTGTAGAAGTGATCATCTAATCATTACACATTATAAACTAAGCCTATAAATAATCATTGTTTTTTGTAGATATATATCTGTCAATTAACGCTTCAATCTTTTCTCCTCAATCCATGTTGTTTTTTTCATTTATTAGTTGTCAAAGTTTGTATTATTTTTCCTTTCACAGCTACTTCTGCGTACTATTCACAGTGGTATTATTATTGTCGATGATACCATTCATGACTATTAGATGGTGTAGTGTACCTGAGGAAATCCATAGGCTGCATAAGGTCTTTACCAGTCTTGTTTCACTTCAAAATTGATGAATAGAGTTTTATTAAAATGCATCCTAGCAGCAAAACTAGTTTTAGTATATTTAACTTAATTATTTGTTTTTTCTTTTATAATTCTTATATATCTATAAGTCTTATATAATTGAAATATTTACCGTTTTAAAAATAAAAAAGTTGTTTTAATTTATACCTGTTTGCGGTAAATCATCTGAAGAGTTGTGTAACAGATGATGATAAAGAGCATGAAAAAAAATTTAGTAAAATATTAAAATTTTTTTCACTGTTGCCTGCTGAAATTTTTACTAATTGATACTAATTTTATTGATATAGACTTTTTAATATCTTTTGTACTTGTACAGAAAGATTAATACACCTATTAATAATAAGAATTTGTGGTTTGGCTTTTTTTTTTTGTAATTTGGATTAAGAACATTTTGCTGCTGTTATAGCTCATTCTTTTAACGTGAAATTTAATATTCTTTTTGTAAGCATTATGTCTAACTCTTCCGCATTTTTTTCTTTGCTGGTACTCAGAAATTTGTCTATTAGTGTGTCTGTTGCATTTTTTTGGGGTGTAGATTAATAAAAAACCAGGGTTAGATTATTTTTATACTTTATGAAGTATTTTATAAAATCTTTACAATTAGATAAAACTTTTTATCAATATTTTACAATATTACTTTATTATCTGCTATTTTTGTATATCTTTAAAAAAGTATGGTGGCTCTAAACATTAGGTATCTGTGCAGTTGTCTCTGCCGGACAAAAAAAACTGGCTGTACTGAGCTCCAGTAAATGGGTTAAGGCCCATTTTCATAACTTTCTTTCAATTTATAATTATACTATCAGTTTTTCAAGTACTGTAACTAAAATATTGTTTATAGTATTATCTTAATGATACCTTTATCTCTGTGATTTATATCTGTTAGTATTAAATATTTAAATAGTTCTGTTAATTGAAACTAATTAAAATAATTAATTTTACTAGATATTAGAACCATTATTTCCAGTTGCATCATGAGGCAGCAAAACATTTTGTTGATGGAACTTGCAAAAGCTGCCTTAATTTGTTTTTTTTTTTATCAAATGTTCAGTTTTCATATTTTATATAATGGTTTTTTATGCCTCTACTACATGTGACATTCTTAAATAAACTTTTAATTTCAAACTATATTTGTTACCCATTCCTGCATTTTATTTTAACTTCAATACGGTAAGAGATAGACTCCAGATAAATCCAAAAAATTCATGCTAATTTTAAGGAAAACATTCACATTGATATAGGAGAGGTTTGGCATGCTATTATAGGAAAAATGTGTTTTTACCATCTAGGAAGTTGTGATGTAGGAAAATTCAAGAACTTGGCATATCAATGCAATATTGGGATAACAAAATTGAAATTTGTATATTTCTCAAAACATTCTGTGGGTTTTCTATGTTAAATCTTGATGAGATCAGCAAATTTTTTTTTTGGTGGCTTAATGTCTGTTAAGCTAACACACAGCTAAGTTGATTAGTTTGTTGACTAAATACATATACTTCTATAGAGTGTACATTGGGCAGATTGTACCTAATCTATCAAGAGGATTACTAATTGCTGTCATTCCATGCCAAAATTTAATAGGGAGTTTTATCTGGCTCATTCTGACAAATATCACTTTGTTATTGACATGCTTAAATAAATTTAGACACCTAGAGTAAAATAAATAGTTGATGTTTGTGAAAATTACTAAAGAAACCAAACTTCTGCAGTTGATATTAAAGTATAAGTCTGGTATTTATAATCATTTTAATTTCATTATAAATATTACTTGTAAATTTTATAACCGATGTATTCCATAACTACCTATTTTAGTGTAGTGAAATTTGGCAAAGAACATCCCTGGAAACTTGTATTTTTATCATCATTACATTTCAGTTTTTATATGAAATGAACAATTTTATTGGTATTGGTATGCCTATACCAATAGGTGTACTATTCTCATTTTAGTATTAATTGTATTTTTCATGGCTTACATATTTACAAAGTGACAGTTTTTTTTTAAGTTTTATTTTTTTTCTTACATTATTTCTTGATGTGAAATTAGTATTTTGCTTGTAATCTGTTTGTATCTAATGTTCCATGTTTACATTACTGCACATATTCTGATGAATACTTACTACATCTGGTGAGGAACAACTTAATTATGAGTTCTTGTTCTCTAAATAATGTAAGAATATTTAAAGGTTTTCAAAAAAAAAAACACAAATTATAATTACTGTACTGATACATAAATACCATGAACATCTGATAATAAATTTATTTTGGATTGAGAGATGATTTTTTATAAATGTTTTGTAACAAAACCTTACTAGTTTGAAACTAAAGTTCAAAGTATTAATGATTAGAGAATGCATTGTATCTTTTAAGTGTAAAATTGATAATAAGCAGTGTATGCCTCAATAGTTTCAGAATATTACAAATTTCTGGTCATTTCTGTTTCCTGTTAGGCATTAAAAAGCTGGTAAGAACAACCAGGTTTATATATGTAGTGTTGGAAATAAGAGGAGAGTCATAATTATGATTTTTCTGATTTTAAAGTAACCTATTATCCTTTATTCCTGTAATATGTCTTCATTTTCATTATCGTGCAACCATATATTTTCTTTTTCCTTTTAGCTTCTTATAAACAGGGAGATTCTCTGAAGTCCATTTATGGTGTATTTTATGCCCATAATTGATCTCTTTCTCTCTCTCTCTCTCTATCCGTTTTAATTTCTTTTTTACAATGCTATTAAGGTGTTATATAGTTTCTTATTTATTTTTCTTACTACTCTAGTGCCTTACTAAAACTTTTCATTGATTTTTGTTACCAAGCATTTGGTTTCCATGTTCAACTTACACTTAACGTAAAAGATTAGATTTGTAATTAATCTAAATGTGTTTAAAAATGGCTGAATGTCATAATATAATTTTTAGCATATTTTATCAGTGAAACACTTTTTTTTCAGTTGATGTGGAACATTCCCATGTTAGATTTCTTGGCAATCTTGTTCTTAACCTTTGGGATTGTGGAGGGTAAGTACCCTTATTTATAGTAGTTTTTATATGTATGTAATTATATTTATGTGCATGCTATTTTTTTTTTATTGGTCATGATTTTTTGTTGTGAGCCTCCTGAAATAATTTGTTTACCTTTTTTTTTTTTTTTTTTTAACAACTAAGTTTTATTAAAGTACAGCAGTCTGGAATGGAAAGAAAAATAGACTGTTTGGCATGAGAATTGTAAATTTTAGTAAGTATTACTACTTGTTAGGGTGGGTGTTGTAGATTTGATAAAATCAAGATTAACTGATACTAGGTTGTAAATAATTTATTTTTGTAATTCTCTATATGTTTTATATTTATTTATTCTAATAATATGCATGTAGATGAAAAAGATTTGAGTAAACGGCAAAGGGATCAGAGCCTCACAGGGCAAGGATAGGAATATATTATTGCTCTATACTGCATATTAATGTGCATTTTATAAATGTTTTGTGATGTAAATCCTTTTATAGTGGAGTGTAAGTTTCCAAAATGGTCAAGATTGAGGATAGATTTCATAAACAAGTTCTTGATTTTTGAACACAATTCATCTTTAATTGCTCTCTCCTTCTTCACACCCCTTTCCTTATCATCTATCGCTTCTTCCCTAGACAAGTGGCAAGATAGTGGGGGTCAGTCACCATGGTTCTATCTATGGCATTTTGGCATCTAATAAATTAAATTTATTATATTAATTAGGCCAAGTAGTCTATTCATAGTGTTTCAAATTGTTAAAATACTATGAATATATTTCCATTTGTGTTTTTTTAAAAAATTTAAGGTATTCTTAAGCATCCATCATTACAATATTATGAATTAAAATAGAAAAATTATATCTTATTCAACTGATTAAACAGTTTTTTTTTTGTTCGAATAGATCTCTTTGGATCACGAAATTTATTTCAGGTTAGAAAGTCTTTTCTTCTTCCACATTTCTATCATAATCTTTCTGTGTTTCCTTTCCTTTCTTCAGTTTAAATTGTTTTGGTCCAATATTTTGTATTCTCTTGAAAACCTGTTGTTCTTTGTAATTCGTTTCTCAGAGGTATAACTGTTTGATATAGGCATCAGTTATTCAGAGTTTGTTTAAATCTTTCCTTGCTTCTTGAAACCAGTTGTTTTTTTCTGTTAAAGAGGTGTGTGAAAATTTTGTTTGCGAGTATGTTTGGGTCCATTCTTTGTGTAAGTTGATAGAATACGATTCTTCATTTTCTGGTATTGTCTGTAATCATTTCATTGTTGTATACAAGTCTTTGTTATGTTGTCTTCGGTACATTTCATTTTCTTTGACTGGTCCCAATATTTTCCTTGTTATTTTTCTTTCTTACACTTCCAGTTTACTTAGATCACCGCATCTGCTAGGGGTTAAACATTTTACTGTGTTAAGGGCTTCAGGTTGAATTACTGTCATAACAATTTTATTTAATATTAATGTTTAATTTATTTTTAATATATATATATATATATATATATACACACACACACAGGGTGTATCAAAACTGCACGGCAATCTCTCGGAAACGGATTCTATATCTAAAAATAAGAAAAAAGTTTCCAATA
>JAAAKQ030467229.1:0-45204 GCA_010016005.3 Zanna intricata | reverse complement strand
AAAAAATTCCGGAGGTAAACTAGTCCCTCGTTCGGATCTCCGGGTAGGGACTACTAAGGAAGGGGTCACCAGAAAATTAAAAAAACATTCTACGAGTCGGAGCATGAAATGTTAGAAGTCTAAAAAATAATAACATACAATAATTATTCTTATAAAACTATAACACATGTATAATTCAGACAATCACAACACAGAGAACAATATCTTTTTGTACATAAGACTGCTACATGAAATCTCTAGATGAAAGATCACAATCACTAGCCAGAAAATCAATTTATTACTTTCCTATATTTAACAAACTTTTTAATATTATTTTTGTGTAGTATTACTGGGATTTTTATATAATTAAACATATAATTCTGTTAAACTTTATAAATTATTTTATATCTTGATTTCAGAAAAGTCTCTGCAGTGCAGCAATGTGATGTGCAATCAGGTGGTATCTTGTAGTTAAAATAATAAAATAAGATACAATCCGAGAAAAAGAATTTCATAACAAAACTTTTTATGATTTAATTGATGTTAATTACAATTAAAATAATAAAATAAGATGCAACTTAAGAAAAAAATTTCTTGATCTTTCTAATTGTGAATATTTAAAAAAAAAAACCACACACACACACACACTCACACTGACAAAGTTGTATTTATTATAAACTTATATGAATTTAAAAAACTATTTTAACAAACAAGAAAATAATGATTTTTATTTCCTCCAAAATTATTTATTTATTTTATGAAATTAAAATTAAAATAAAACAAATAAAAATAAGGAAAGAATAACTAGACAAATATTAGGTCCAGTAAAGGATAGAAACATAAACTTAAAAGCAACAAAGAAATTTAACAAAATATAGATAAACTAATGGACACAATAAAAAAATGAAGATTAATATGTTCTTTGCTCACTTATTAAAAGGAGTAAAAAATATAGGTTAATTAAGAAAATCTTTGATTTCTTCTATGATCATAAAAAATCAGAAATAAACTGGATTGAAGAAGTTAAAAAATATAATTCTATTCAAAATTATATTTTAAATTTATAAAAATTTATTAATATAAAAATATAACAGATAAAGATATTATGAACAGAAACTCTTTAAAACCAAAATTATAATGTTGGGATGTTTCCAAGAACAAAAACAAAGAAAAAAAATCTGAAAATGAAATGGTCAGAAGAATGCAAGAACATGTGGAGAAAATGAAAAGGTACTGGGAAGAGAAAACAGCAAAGGAGAATGTTGTGAAGAGGAAGAACATTACCAACCTTATTCTTATTTCTTACCTAATAGCTAGAGAAAATGTTATAGAGATTTTTTTTTTAAATAGCCACATAACAAAGTTATTTCCAAGAAAAAAAAATTTCTTCAGCAATCACTAAATTTTTAGCACACTTTATGAAACTTATTCAACTTTGAATATGCTAAATAAAAAAGTTAATTTTTTTTTATAGTTTTGTTTTTTTTTTATACAAATTAAATAATCTGTTTGTTTAAGTTAATTATAAAAGAAATAAGCAAATAAGGAACTTTTCCCTGAAAGGATAATAAAAAATTGCAACAATTTTAAAATATCATAATCCTTGTCTTTTTTTTTATTATACCCAAGACAATAAAATTATATACCTCAAATATTATATACATCATTCTTCATCCTATAAAAAAAAAGAAAGGGGAAAACTAGTTCACATCAAGATATTTTATGAAAAAATTTCTGAAATTGTGAGTCTTTTTTTAATCCTGAAAAAAAAAAGACAAGTAATAAATTTACATATTGAGGATTGAACCTCTGAAAAAAATTACTAACCTGATGGAGTGAATAGCTAGCAATGTTAATAAATATTGTTTTAACTGCTTGTGGTGCCAAATTATTTAGGTTATAACTCATTAAAACGCTAAGACTTAAATGAAGAAATATCCAGTAAAAGCAAACATAAAATTTCATTATTAATTGCTCAGATTATATTTATAAATGTTGGAGAAAACAAATTAATTGATAAGATAAATAAAATTACAAAATAATAAACAGGAAGTACTGTGCAGTAATGTTATCCTCTGGTAATGATATATAATCTATTTATTTTATAATTATTTTAACTTAATTATATTATGCATAAACCTGTATAAATAATGAATTATTCTGTTCCAACTTATTTATAAATTCTATTTACATAAATTAAGAAATTTATATTAAAACAAATTCATATTAAACAATTTTCCCTTGAATATTTTTTCATGACAAGACTTTCAAAATTAAAGTTTATTGCTAAAAAAGATTGACAAACTGTGCTGATAAAAATTAAATTAAGAGTTTACAATTTTTAACCTCTCCCTCTGATGATATAGTTAAATATCTCCTTACCTTTTATTATTTTTCTAAAATTTTAATAAAATTATCCTATGACATTTTTATACTCTACTGCTTCAAGATATAAAACAAAATGGATGCCAACATGCATAAATGTATATAATCTTATAACCGAGATTTTTATGTTTTATTTACAGGATACAAAAAGTGGAAAAATAAAAAATCCATTGAGAACAGCTTTTAAACTGGTTTTTTTACTATATTTTCACAACAACCATGGGAATAATGGATATAATTCCCACAAAAATTACCTTGCAATTTGTTTGTATATCAGCTGCAAACATTCTGTCTTTTATCTTATGTAATTCCATATCAAGTTTTTGTCTTTCTTCTTCAAGTTCTCTTAATCTCTGATGTGCTTCTGTAATAAAAAGTATTATAGTTAATTCATATTTAGTTATTGACAGCTGAGAATACTATAGAAAATTATATGTATATAAACATGAAAGAGATATTGCTATTACATACTGAGATAAAATTGTAAATGGAAAACATTCTAAAACCTTTAAAAGCAAATATTTGTACCTAAAATGTGAATTCTGATTATTAACTTGTTAGTAAACTTTAATATAATGTACCTTTCTCTACTACTAAACCATTGCTTGTATGGTTTCCAGTTCCATCTACCAAATATTATTGCCATAATTTTTTGGAAAAAAGTATTTAAAAAAATGCATGTGATCTGACATGCAATTTTTTTTTGACTAGATGTGACAGCTATTGAAAAGGCATTTTTTAAAAAACAATCTAACTGTACATTGATAAATATTGGGTAGATATACCAGTTTTTTTTACATGCTTTATATTCAATTACTGCATGTGCAGTTGTGTATATGAAGGTAGATGCATTGTTTGATCAGGTCCTTGAAATTATGGGTCGGAAGGGAATTTGGGGATGTCAATTATTGGCTGACCTAGTTTCTGATCGGCCACGGGAACTTCAGAACTTACCTACATGGTCGAGGTAGGGTGGACAATGATGAGTGCCTGTATTGTAAGAGCAAGACATCTCTGATCACTGATCACATTAAATATGAGTGGAGTAGGTGGGATACAGTCAGACAGGCAAAATACACAGTACAGTGGGTCAGCTAAAAACAGAAAATACGTTTCAAAAATGCTGTTGAGCTGTTGCAACTTCGAACTGAAAACGAATTAAAGTGTATCTGTTGCATAATGAAAACCAAGGAAATGGAGGTGAGGGAGTGAGGACAGACCTCACATGGAGCTGGTATATGTCTGGGCTTGCCCAGATATGTGTCTGTAAGGAATTGGGGGGACTCCTATTTCCCGAGGCTCTTCTTCAAGAATAATATCTAAAGAATGTGATAGGTAAGACTGAAAAGACCTGAACCAATGGGGGTAGCCATCTTGGTTGCCTCCATTAGAATGAGCAGCAGGAGGGAGTTAAGACCGAGTCCTGGCAAACAGAGCAAAACCTGGGGATGGCTCTGCTTGATCCAGTTCATCCCATCATGGGTGTCCAGGCTGACCTGCCATGCCGGACTTACAGCTAGTAGTTGGGGAGGCCCGTCAATGGAGACCCGCTGTGTTGAAACATACTTAATTGTGGGACCGACCCAGGGAAGAAAAAATCTTTCTACTTAATAAGGATACTTAATAAGGATAAATTAAGGATATAATTAAGGTACTTAATAAGGATAAAATTTTTTTTATTTATTCTCAAGTGTGTGGGTGTGTGTGTATACATAAATTTTCATTTCACTAATAGGACAGTAATAAGAGTAAGAAAATGAGTATAATAATTATTTTATTATTAGTATTTATTTAAAACATTTATTTTGTGGTAATCCCTATACAGTTTGTACATTAAATATGAAAAAGAATTTGTTTTTCTCATATTAGATTTTTTTCTGTCTTTAAAATTTTGTAAATATTAACTTTACAATGAGTTTTATGAAATGCAAAAGAATACACTAAACAAACCTACAAAGTTATACAATGGTTGGAAAAGTCTACTTATTTGGCTTGTGTGTTATCAATATAATTAAAATTTATAACAATTGTGCATTAATTATATAAAACTAATCTACAAGTAGAATTATTATCTATTTCAACTAAAATATTTTACTGTATTTTTTTTTAACTACAGTGATTAATGTGCTGGTCCACTATGTAAAAATTTCTCCAATTACTTTTTGTTTTCATTTAGATTTGACTTACAAATTATTATTGGCATTTTTTTTAGGACAATTTTCAACTTACAGTGACATGTATGGTAGAAACACATTTAGTACTGAGATGACAGCTTTCAAACAACAGGTCACCAATGGAATTGAGTGACTCGTAATTAAAATAGAAATGCATAACTGTCAGTAACATTAATGGGTTAAAACTGCAACTCAAACTACAATGAACATAATAAGGTTTTAGCTAACTATCAACTAACTGATATAATTTAATTATAACATATTTTTCTCTGCAGTATATAAAATAGTTTTACTTAGATATTGTGGGCTTAACTGAACAGAAGTTTCTTAACATGAGCTATAATCATCCCATGCCTTAAAACCCTTATCTATATTTTCTATTATTACATTATCAATCTTTGATTTATAAAAAAAAAAAAAATATATATATATAATAAAAAAAAATCCTTGTCAATTATATTTAATTGACAAGGATCAATTAAATATAAGTGATCCTTGTCACTTACATTTTAATTTATAAAAAAGTATTAACAATATTATATCATCCAAGGAGAAATTCTAAGTAATAGTAATCATAACATAAATTATTTTCCAATCATTCACTGAGGTAAGGTTTACAAACTAAAGACATAGGTAATATATAAACATTATGAATAAGCTATAAAATCTTTACTGGGACATAACAAAATTATCACACAATAAATACAGAAAATCATTAACAGTAAAATAAATACTATTACATTCTTTCCACTTAAGGATGATATTTAAAAATTATATTTATCAAATATGAATGTTTACTTTTTACTGACCTTGCAATTGTGATTCTTTCTCACGCTGTTTCTCTTCAAATTCTTTACGTTTTTCTCTTTCTTGTTCTAATAATATTCTTTGCTCCTCTTGCAATTGCTCAAGTTCTTCTCTTTTTTCCCATTCTTCTCTCAATACCCTAAAATAGGTTTTTTGAATTAGTAACACAAATGACACATATACCTTTGGTTCTCTCAATCTGTGTATTCGTAAACTTATGTGTGTACTCTTAAATGTACATATATATAAAATGATTAACATTAAAACTTTCTTTATTTGAACATTATTTTTTATAAAAATGAAAGTAAAGATATATGCCCTCAATATTACCTACAATTTTATTCTTTACGTTATCAGTTAATCACTTAAAATACAATATAAAAAGCACAAAAAATTTCAAATCATAAATACACAAAAAGTAAAACATAATTTATAAAATTCAACAATGTTTCTCCTACAAAAAAAAACAACGCTTTTATTGGGTAAAATACTGATCTATATTCCCATCCAAACTGGACAGAACAGAATCACAACCAATACATGGATTAAGGAATAACCCACTCTAGCAAACTACTATCTGCCATAACGGGCATATTTTATGTAAATGAAATATTATATGTCAGTTTTATATTTAAAAAACTTAAGATTTTAAGAGAAAAATCATGGAAATTTAACCAGATTTTGTATTTAATTACGTTGGCTTTATTATTATTATAACTTCAATTTTTTCCCCTATGTTTATGTATTTTTTGTATTGTATTTTATGTCACTGGTAACCTAAAGAATGAAATTAAAGATTAATGATTATTAAAGAATAAAATAAAATGTACACAGTAGGTCTAAAAAGTTCCCCAACTAAATTTCTATAGTCGATACAAGTAGCACCATCTCTCGGACAGTTAAGGAACTGTATAGTATGATGTCTGACAAGACATATGTGTGTACAAAATTTCATCATGTTTTGTCACTCATCTCGAGTTATATTCGGTCACAAACGGTGTATTCATTTGACCTTGTGCAAGCTTGCGACATGGAACAGAGAAGTGTGATAAAATTTTGTGTTCGACTTCAATAATCGTTCGCTGAAACTTATTCTATGATATAGCAAGCATTTGGTGATGAAGCTGCATCTCATACATGTGGTACAAGCTGCATCCACATACATGTGGTGTAAGTGGTTAAAAGATGATAGAGAGTCATTGGATAGCGACACATGAAGCGGGAGGCTGTTAACAGCTATTAACAACAAAAACATTGTGAAAGTGCATGCACTCCTGCTCAAACAACCTCATCTTACCCATCTGGCCATAGCAGAAGAGCTAAACTTCAGTAAATATGCGGTATGTACATTCTAACAGAAAAAATGAACCACCAAAAGGTGTGCTCTCATTTCGTTTCACAGTTCTTGACCGAAGAACAAAGAAAAAAAAGCTGGTGCTTCATGTATCATTTGCAAACAAAGCATCAATCGATTGCTTAGTTGAATTCTAGAGCACAAAGATTGGCGAAAGTCAGGTAGCAAAAATTAAAAGTGAAAGCAATGTTGATTGCATTCTTTGCCTCAAAGGTCATGATTAATCATTAATTTATCCCAACTGGTGAAAACGTGAATTCTAAATTCTATTGAAAGTAATGAAATGCCTGATGCGTCACATTCATTGAATATGGCCCGAGTACCAGGATCCAGACAGTTAGACTCTCTTGCACGACAAGCCTGGCACACATGGCAACAGTTTTAACAAGTTATTATATTGCAAGTCAAATCATTGTCTTATCCCACCCATTCTATTCACCCAACATGGCTCTAGCAGACTATTTTCTGTTCTCAAAACTCAAAGTTGAAGATGAAAAGCTGCTTTTTCAACAACATTACAGTCATCCAAAGAGCTTGCACCGAGCAGTTGAAGGGGATCCCACAAAGTGATTTCTCCAGAGCATTTGACAGACTCTACTGGTGCTGAATGAATATACGAGATGTGGCTATTACATAACGAGACTAATGCCGCTACAAAAGAACTGTGCATGCACCAAATTCATACGACCAACATCTGTGCAATGTAGACATATTAGTCTGGCCGTGGTCTTCACGTGGATAACATCTGTTTTTTGTTTTGCCAAAAAAATGGTAAGTGCTTTATTAGAGCAAAAAATTGTCATGAAATTTCAAATGAAACTTTTAGAAAAACCACTACTAAAACTTATCTTTTAATAAAAAAGGATATGGCAATAAATGCTTATCATATGCGCAGGTTTTTGAGTGGTTTAGGTGTTTCCAAGATGGCAGAATAGATGTTGAAGATGATGATCAAAATTCAAAGTGATGATGATTGTTTTTTTTTTTTATATTCATGGGATTGTGTACCTTCACTGGGTTCCTGAAGGTCAAACTATTAATCAACATTACTAACTTGAGATCCTTGCTCAACTCTGTGAAAAAGTAAGAAAAAAAATGACCCAAATTGTAGAAGAACAAGTCATGGGTTCTTCATCAGTACAACGCATTGGTCACTGCATTGTCTGTCAAGACCATCCGCCTTATTTGCCTAATCTGGCACCAAGTGATTTTTATCTGTTTCCCAAGGTCAAATCTGCATTAAAAGGAAGAATATTTCAGACCGTTCAAGCTGTGAAAGAACAATCATTAAAAGATCACAGGAGACTTCCAGCACTGTTTTGAACAATGGAAAATTTTCATGGAGCATTGTAGGGATAGAGGAGGAGAGTATATTGAAGGGGATGATAATAACTAAGAATGTATAAATTTAAAATAAAATATTTTACGGCATTAGTCTTGTTATTTAACAGCCACACCTTGTATAACTAGAGAAGGGTTCTATGTAGGAGGCTGATGCGAGTAAATTTGCTTATCTTTAAATCTATATTTTTATTTTATTTAGTTTGGAAACTTTTCAGACATACTGTGTATATCTTGATTTTAATTTTGATAAGTAAATAATACCTACTTGTAATTCAAACTTAATAATATTACATACTTGGTTCAGAAAAGGGAGTCTGTATCGCTAAAAGTTATTAATACCTTAGTTTTTATTTACAATTTAAAAAATAAAATTTATCAAATACCTCACTGATGAAGGAAAAATGTAAAAGTTACATGTAAAAGATTATCTGATATAATAATTACATATATTCAGAAAAAAATCATTTTTAAACTCTGTTTTCTTTTTGTTTATACTGTAACATTATTGGGAGAAATTTGGGAAGCAAATGATCATTTATTCAAATACGTTCATGTGCAGAATCCTTTTGTTTGGATAAAGTTATTACTTTTAGAAACCTTACACTTTTTCTCAAAAGGGTCTTAATTTCTGAATGAAAAGCAATTATTGTTGCAGAATATATTTAGACTTCCCTACTTCATGGAGAGAGTATGTGTTTAATGCACTTTTTCTACAGAAAGGGAACATTAATTTGTTACTTTACACTGTTTGTCATAGCCTTATGATTGGATATATGTAAAACATCTTGGAGATTAATGATGGATGCTATTATACAATCAACCTCAATGGTGATCAGAGTTAAAGTATCACTTGAAAGATAAAATATCACATGCATCTCAGTGGGCTTGGCATACTGATATGCAGTAGTATATTTTGGCTCAGAGGTTATGGAAAATAATTTCATTTTCTTTTAATACATTTGGTATGGGATGTTTATTATATTTGGGAACAAATATGCCAATTTGGGATTGATTTTATCCTACATAAAAATGTTTACACCATTATGGTTTTGAAATCCAACATAAATACACACTTAAAATATTTAGGTTAATCAATGAAAACAGTTTATTAATAATATGGAAAAAAGTGCTTCAATTTCCCAGTTTATTATGGGCAGTATGAACACAGTTACTTGATAAAGGGAGTTTGGACTTTCCACAGATAGTTTTGTTTGGTATTGTATTATGATCCTACTTAAATAAACTTCTTTTATGGATAAAGGTTACATCTTGTCGGATTTATGTTGAAGATGCTGGGACTAGTAAAGACCACAAAACGGGGAGTTTGGGGGCTGTTTATTTATGGTTGGCCCAGAGACAATGGTTCCTTTTCTTAGCTATATAGTAAGCATTATGGTTAAAGGGTTTATTAGCTATAACTAAACGTCATAGTCCATCAAAAACTATAAATACCCAGCTCATGACAGTGAACTTAAAAACAGACTTTGCAAAAAAATACTATATCAATAAAATGATAATTAAACAACTAACATTTCCTTAAAGTGAATATTGTCTAATGAACTAACTTGTAGGTTCATGATCAGGGACTGGAAATGGATTTAAGTTTTGATAAATTACACAATTAAAATTATTAATTAATGCTCTCTATCTCATTTATATTCTGCATTATTTGATTAGATCATCTGATAATTGTTATTTTCATTACATTCTATAGATAAAAGTAATTTACTTCCTCATTTTAAAATTAACGTGATGTTTTATGCAAATTTTATAAACAGGAATAAATAGTACAATACAATATTTGTTTATTCCAGAAACATCAAGATGATACTCAGTTTTAATTTCATGTTGTTAAATGAACTCTACAACATATGAAAAATGCCAAGCCTGACTGGGATTTGAATCCAAAATCTTCCACATGAAAGATAGAAACACAACAATTTTGTCACAGTGATATTCAATTTTTTTTTAACAGATTAATTTTTTAATTTTATAAACTTATTTCCCAGGTACTTTTATACAGAAATAAGTAGATTTGGAATAACTCAAAGATAATATAATTTTTAATTTCAAATTAGTCATCTAGATTACAGTTTTTTGTGTGTTTTATAATGGATTTCATCTCAGGAAAAATTTAAGAGAACAAAGATAACATTCTAAATAAATTTTATAAGAACATAAATTTTAATTTTTACAGGGAGTTCCCTTTAATGATAAAAGAATCTTAGGCAAAAATTCAGATTTACAATAGTCACAATTTGACATTTTAATGAACTGCAGTGTTTTTTCTATTGGAAATCATAACATAATTATAATTCTCCAAATATCTTGAAGATCACTTCTCATAACTAAACAGCAATTTAATAAATGTAATAGATAACTCATATATGAGGGATAATATGATGCGAAGTTAATGAATTATACAGCCCAAACAAGGCTAACGCAAAATAAAATAATTTATTATTAACAACTTGTCATGTATAGTATTATTTTTAATTCATGTAATTTTTGTGCGTTACAAATAATCATTGCCCGGTATTTATGTTTCCACAGCATGTTACAGGACACCCGTATCTTGCACTCTTTTACTTCAACTAATATTATCTGTTAGTCAATGATGGAACTAATTGTGAGTTTTCTATTTGAATGGTGGGTATTAGTCATGCAGGTCCAGTATTAATTTAATTCTTGTAAAAATTATTATGTTCTAAAAAAATGAAGCAATTCTAAAAATGTTTAATCTTTAGAAAGAAAAAAAAATTACTCTTACGACAAAACAAAATAAAATGAGGAGGATAGATGAAAAATATACCTGTTGCACAAGAAGGAGAAATGAAATTGAGGGGTGAATAGGAAGCTTCACTTTAAATACTCATAAGGACATATGTAACTAGCAGCCAAGCTGTTAGAAAAATAAGATAAAAAAGCAGCTTACTAAATGATTATTTATACATTTTAATCTTTCATCAAACATTTTTCTGAATTCAAATCCCTGGTCAGCTGTGCATTTTACATATCCTATAAAATGTTCATTCATATAGTCCCACGTACAAGCTCTGAAGTTTTGTGGTAATACTTAAAAAAAATAAAAAGAAAAAAGTAATAATAAACAAACCTAGCTTGAAGATTACGAACAATTTCTTCATCACGTTTTGCTCTTGTTTCTTCTTCGAGTAATGCTCCCAATTGTTCAATTTGTTTCTCTTGTTCTTCCTTTATTTCTTGGGCTTGAAGTTCAGCTGCAACTCTAGCCTAGATATAAATACAGGGAAAAGTAAATAAAAATATTAATGAAATGGATTATATAATAATCATAAATAAAATTATAATTTATTTTAATTTTCTTTATTTTATTTAAAAAACAATATTTCACGACAACTACCAAATCTGAAGTAGGCTGTAAATCTTTAGAACCAGTAAGAAATTTAAATAGGGGTTTTGGGGGAGATTTTAATTGTTAATATAAAAACAACTTTTAAGAAGTTCACTAATAGAAACATAGAAATTTCCAGATTAACTTGATAAACATGAAATATACACATTAAGAAAGTTGCCCTTACCTACCTTAAAAAATAGCTCTAAATAATAGTAATAATAGAAAATAATTTTTCATTTCTTTAAATTCTGAATGAATGAATTCTATACCAAATTAAAACCAACTCCAAACAAAACCTTAACTGGGTGCCAATTTAAAAGGAAGAAATCTAAAAACATACAATTGGAACAGTATTATTTTTTTTGGGCTGTTTTTTTTTTGCATATTCCCAAGTTAGATCAATTTTTCTGGTTTAAAAAATGGATAGACAAAAATTGCTGCATGTGTGGAAAAAACCAGTTGCATAAAGCTGGTTCTTGAAAAAATGAATTCATGGAAATAAAATATGAGACTGCTACCAATATGAGCTAAGACTTTCTAGAAATTAATATATATATTCATTATTAACATCCATGAGTTTGGATCAGAAAGCGATTGACTTTTTACTTCTTTAGAGTTAAAGAATTGGAAGAAATATTTACAAAAACAGGTTGTATTAGGTAAATGGATGTAAAAATCATCCTTCAGATTGTGGCTCAAAGATACTTAAAATGGTTCTAAAGAGTGAACACTCTTGAAATTTTAACTACTTCAACAGGAACTTACTAAGTCATATACTGCTTGCTAACCTCAAATTGCAAATCAAAATTAATGTCTACTATTGAGTCCAAGCACCCACTCCTCTGAGTTTGCATCATTTTTACAATATCAGCAATCACCTTCCGTTAAAGAACAGCTGTCCTTCCAATATTTTTCTTTGCTCTAGAATAAGATTAAATTTTGTAATCATTCAGCTTCAAATCAAGGTCCAGTACACACAAACATGTTGGCCTAAGGGACACGTCAGTTAACCATTCACACATTCCATGCTCAGAGTTAACATGTGTTATCAGGGTGGAACTTAACTGGACTAATTTTATACTTGATGCACATCTCTTTACTGTAATGCAGTTCTAACTAACATTGAGCATAGTGTAACAGTTCCACCCAGAGCAACCAAACAAAAGGCATCTGATCTAGCTAGGAGGCAACTGTCAGCTATAACATAGGAGCTCAGATCAGATGATGCCAGCACTGAGATGCCACATTCAAACTGGTCATACAGCTCCCAAAAATCATGTGTTACTTGAAGTTAGCTAATCTGAATTTTACTGCTGCATTTAAGGTAACTACTCTGAGGTAGCCCTGCTTTCAAACATATAAATGAATCATAATAACCAATTTAACAATTAGAAATGATAAGACAAAAAAAAAGAAGAAAATTAGCAAGTAATCATTGTCATAAAAAATCTCAATAATTTCTTAAAAAAGTAAAAAATGAAAATAAAACAATACAAAAAATAAAAAAAAACCTGTGATCTTATCATAAAATGTTTTAGTTTCAGTTATTTAAAAAAAAAGCCTTATTTTAGAAAAAGATACATAATAATGAACAAAACACCTAATAATTTAAAAAATTCCTTTACTTATTTTTTAATTTAAATATAATGAATATAGAAAAAACATTTACCATTTTTTCAGCTTGAAGTTGGGCACCCATATCTTGCATCAGACTAGTACGTCTTCGTCGTTCTTCAATATCATCATCTCTTTTCTGACGGCGACGAAGAGCCAATTGCCGTTGATAACCTAATGAGCCACCCGATTGAGATATTGCCAGTTGTAATGCCGACAACCACTGCAAGCGACTCCTATTATATTTTTTTAAATATAATAATTAATAATACAACAATAACTTTTCATGTTAATTCAAATAAACGTTTATTTCTCAAAGCAATATTTTCATCTATACAATTATTTAACATGAATAACAAGGAGAAATAAGAAGCTTATTTAAATCCCTTATTGGAACTACATTGAAATAACCAAAATTAAGTATTAATTAAGAAACCAGAGAAAATATAAAAACTAGAGGCGGTTAAAAGAATCTATAAAGCAAATAACTAAAGCTGAAGGAAATAACAAACATATTGAAATTATACATAGTAAAGTAGGGAATGAAGAAGTCCATCAAATTAGCCTCATGCCTGGCAGCAAGAAAATGCATTTTCATCAATGCAAAATCTTGATAATTCCACAAAATTTTATTTTTTCAACAGTAGAAATTTGGAATGTTAAAAAATTTAAAAGAAAGTCATAGCAACTGATGAACTCAAATAACTTGCTGACATCATATTTTGCATGAACCTTTGCAACTTATGCCACTGGTATAGTGGATAACACAACTTTTAAACAATGCTTTGTTAGTCTTTAAAAAAATATGCTTCAGATCAAACATAACAGGTGTTTGAGTGGCATATAGATTTTAATATTTTAAAATGTCAATTAAATATGAAAATCGTCCATGGTGGCACACCACTAACAAAACAAAAATGTATAAAAATTTCAAGAATTTAGTACCTGTCAATGAACAATCAATGAATTGTGTGACATGTTACAATCAGTAATGAGGCCATGAAATCTTAATCAAGAACTTGAAATGCATAGTGTTACTATAGAATTCAGCAGATCTTGTCACTTGATTGAAACTGTAGTGTGTTAATGTATACCTTGAGCTTGAAAAGGTGGCTAATGAACCATGATTTCACTTTTAGAAATATTATAGAGAATTCAATTTGTGTTTACGGCAAAAGATCTGCAAAGCAACAGTCAATGTAGTGAACACCTTCTTTTTTTTTTTTTTAAATAACTCTCTCCAGAGCCGGTCCCACAATTAAGTATATCGCAGTCTGTAAAGTGTCCCTTAATTCAAATGAGCCTTCCCCCAACTGGCTGCAAGTCTGACATGGCAGGTCGGCTCTATTATTTAATTATGGCTCTATTTATTTAATTATTGGCTCAATTTATTATTTATGATTGAATCTATTATTTAAAAGAATCCCCTCTAATGAGGGGAGTCAAAAGACCATCCTCAAGTAGCAAACAGCCTGCAGTGACCAAAGAAGACCTGAAAATTAGAACTGCCAAACAGTGCGAACTTACAAGTTTTTTTGACATCAAAGGGATTATTTATAAACAACTTCTTCCTTTCTGATGTTAATCTACTTTTATTCTGATGTTTTGAGAAACTTAAGAAAAGTGTGATGAAAAAGATCAGAGCAGTGATTGTTGTATCATGACAACATGCTCACATTTCCCTTAGAATTATGCAGTTTTGTACCCACAACAACATGGTAGCTGTTCTCACTCTTCATCCTCTTCAATGACCTTGCCTTGTTTCAAAAAATGAAATTGAGCTGAAAAGCCTCCTCTTCGACACTGTAAAAATTCATCCAAACATAACTGTAGATAGTTTTGAATGACCTTCAGGTTAAGGATGCTGTCAATGTTTTAGAGGTGTGGAACAGCATTGGAATCACTGTTTTTATTCCCAAGGAGACTATTTTTCAAAGGGGATGACAGTCATTTTGAGTAGAGATAATATGTATTTTTTAGATCTCTGGGAGCTTTCTGAAATAATCTTGTATTTGTAATAAACTAAATAAATACAAAAAACTACGGAAAATTTCTTAGATGAACAAGATCAAAATATAAGATGTTTATACGAGACTGGAAATTAAAAAATTGTGCTCAAGTGGCAAAGTCCACTGATATCACTTCAATTTATTTATATAGATTGATTTTTAGAGTTCAAAGCAGACCACAAATTTATTTTCAACTTCTCCTTACAAAGCAAGATGTAACTTCTTAAACATAGGTTTCTCCTGCTCTGATTGGGCTGTGTCAGCAGTTAATGTGTACATATATATATATATATATATATATATATATATATATAGTTAGTTATATAAATGTTATATATTCAAAAGTGAAAACAATATTTATGCCTATTATATTTAATTGTTAAAAATCTGACTAAAGCCTACTTAATTTACTTACCTCCTAAAGCCTACTCAATTTAAAGTAGAAAAAAAATTGTAGTTTCCAATGTATATGTCACTATAAAATTTTATAAAATAATTAAAATTTCAGAGTAAAGTGCAATACAAAATCATCAAAAAATTAGATGAAAAAGTCCAATTTCAGGTATTTATATTTTAGAACACTGAGTATATTGATTAACATTTAACATTTTCTAGCACAACAGAAAGTGCCACTACTGAACAATAGGTTTTCAAAGACAAATAAATTTAAATTGGATAATAATGTGTCCTAAAAATTTATAATTAAAATTTTTTAAGATACTCTTCTCTTATCTAGATAGAGATTGTGCCTAATTACATATAGGTGCTACGGCAAATAAAACTTATTTTATAATAAGAAATAGCAAAAATTAACAAAAAAAGTTCATAGTCCTCTTAATATAAAAATAAATTAACATCTTAAAACACACATACCTATGATCATAAGCAGCAAGTTCAAAACATCGTTCATTAGTATGTAATAAAATTCTACAAGAGGTTGTATCAACCCAACAATGAGGATCTAATGAAATTACACCACACTGGTCACGTTCTTCTTGAGTCTTATAATAAACAAGTTGCATTGGTTGTAAAACAAACCAATATTCACGCATAGTCGGTAACAAGTAACCACGTTTTAAAAGACAACCCTAAAAAAAAAATAATATTAGTTTTAAAATATTAATAATAATTCCTAATTTCAATATTTATAAAATTCACCAACTTTAATTTCCTTTTGAGATGATGTATTCTCTATAAAAACATTATTGACAAAATTTTTCATTTTACAATTAATTATACGACGTATAGACAATTTAGATATGAAAGTAATAGTACTTTTATACTTATGTAGGACTAAATGTGATTATTATTCTTTTCTTCTCTTATAATCAGTTAATTCTGGGTAAAGGTGGGAATCAATAACTCTTCATTTCACTGACATTTAACATTTTATTAACACAACTTACACAGTAAATATCTCCCAAACATTTTCAAAACTCTATTCAGCTATTTGTTTCTAGGCTTACCAATCATTCATTCATTTTTAAATTTCCCTGATTGCAGATTTTCTTGCTATTATTTCTTCCTCTAATCATAACATATCCAAATATCTAACTCCATATCTCCTTTTTTCTAACCCTATTATTCTTATTTATCGCAGTTATGTATTACATATTTTATTATACTTTCTATAATGGTTTGTTAACTATGTCACTATCTCTGTAAAAGTATCTATGTAAAGTAAGTACACATCCACAAAAGAAATATATTTTTCTTTGTAAAAAAAAAAAAATCTGAAATGACTATCAATTAAAACAGATCTAACATAAATAAGATTCAAAAAAAGTGTGATCCTACAACTACAATAAAAAAAATATGTTTAAAAAAATGAAAACTGAATGTAATTTAAAAAAATGTATAATAATAACAAACCTTTTTAATAACATCATCTACAAATGTATGGCACAAATCAGTAACAGCTTCAACTAACACATCTTGTTCAACGCCACTCAAATATTTACTCTCAAGTACGGTTAACATTGTAGAAAAACGAAAACCATTAGTATTATGGGATATTGCATCAAAATTTCTTTCATTCCATTCAGAACCAAGTGATGTAACTAGTTGCGATGCTACTAAAGCAACTTCTGATGTATGCATAACAACCTAAAATAAAACACAACCTATAATAATTTAAAAAAAAATACAAGTTATAAATTATCACAGTTTGTATAAATTTACAAAATTTTGGATTCTTTAAAAATAAAATTGGAAGCTAAATTAATTAAAACATGAAATATACTAAAGCATTTAATTCATATGACAAAAATAAAAATATTCCTATACTAAGTTTAAGAATAGCTTCTTTTACAGTTCACTTGCATTTTATGTAAAATATATGTAAATTACCAAATTATATCAATTTATTTCTGTTAATTACATAAGAATGATCAAACTGATTTTAATTATGCCTGCAGGATGAATTCACCTTAAACTTCCTCAAAGATCTGACGATACTTCAACTTATATTTAAATAATACTAACAGTTATATTTTAATTTAATATTTATATGGAAATCCCTCTCCTCTTAATAAAAAGAAATACTTATTTTTTATTTACCTTTCATTCATTTCTTAGATTAAAATAATATTTATGGCAAAATTAAAATAAATTCAGTCAATTTGCAGCAATTTCAGAGGCTAAACAGAGAAGAGAGAGTGAGAGGGTCATAAAATTTACAAGAAATTTGTTAAGAATTCTTTTTTCTTTATTATTTTTTTTTTAAATAACATCTGCATTCATTCTGATTGAAATAGTTTTTCCTAATGTATTTGTTGAAAATAATTTTCAAATAAGTAGATTAAATAAATATAAAACAAATTCTATATGAAACATTTCCTTCTCATTTAAAATGTGTTTTGGATGAATATTTATTAGTAATTATCTGATCATGATGAATTTACTTACTTAAGACTTACAGTTATACCTAAAGGACCTGATTAATTTAAAGTGAGAATAAACAAAGCTGGTTGATTGCATGTCTAGATAATTTTTCCAACCTTATCAATGCGGTAGGGTGGTGGTAGTAGTTCTATTGTTTTTCTGTACTCTTCGCTTTGGTTATTCAAATTGTCTTTACTGCCAACTTAAACCATTTTCTGCAAGTAATATTTTTCAATGTCATCGAGTAGGCAAGGTAAAGTATTATTACTAAATAGTGGCCCCTTAGTACTCTGCAGTGTTAAGTAATGATATATATATATATATATTTAAAAGTATTGACTAAAAACCTAGTGGATCTGTGCTACTTCACAGGATTATTATTACTATTACAAATTAATGTTACATAATTAAAAAAATGGCCAACAACTATTAAATTTGCAACATGTCTCACCACAACCCCTCTTTTTTCTTTCCTTTCCTACCACAGGCTGCCACAGGCTAAAATGCATGCTCAAAACCTATTTTCAGTCTGTCTAGATGTTCCACTGGATGGATCAGGTTGATCTGTTTTAATTCTGCTAAGAATAGCCTATAGATATGTCATCAAGCATCGATGGATCTTCTGAGTGATTCTGCAGTGAGTAATAACCTCAAAAAGTTCCTCAGTTAAGAAATATATGAGAAATTCTCAGAGGAGACCCAAGTTAGGGTCCGATGACGCTTGATGACATATCTGTAAGTAATCCTAGCGGAATAAAAAAAAAAATCCTCGATCTGTCCAGTATAATGCCCAGACTAGAAATCAGTTTTCAGCCTAATTTTTTTAATATATAAGATAAGATTGACAATTCAGCCTAATACTTATACAAACTACCAGCTTAAATACTATGGAATAAAAATAATAAAAGATTGCATATTATATTCCTTATAAAATATGTTATGAATCTATTTCATTTCAAAAGTGATGATTCATCAACTTACTTGCGTATAAATCATCACACATAAATGTGATGATTCATGGTGAATCACTGAAATTCAGCTTGAATACATAATGTAAATGCTAATCTATAATTTTAATTTTTTTTATCTATATCAACATGTAGTTTGTGTAAAAAAAAAGAAAAAAAAAGACAAGTAATAGAAAAAAAGGCTAACAGATAAAAAAAAAGAATTAAGAATTTACTTATGCTAATTTAAAATAGGGTTTAAATTAAGTTTAGTCAATTCTTAATTTAAACTCTTAGTACTGTTGATTCTAAGTTATTCAACACTGCTACTAACTGGTAAAGGGAAAAATGAAAAATCATCACACCTGAATTCAAGGTTACTACTGCACAACTGTATCACATTTTCTAAATGAAAAAAAAAAAGCAACAAGGCAACAGAAATGGTGGCTCAAAATAAATTCAGCAATTATAGAATGATTTTTCTGTATTTAATTCACAGAATGTATTCATCATGTTATTTTGGGACATTTCCATAAACTGTAAAAATGTCAATATTAAGAAAAAAAATTACATTTTACTACTCCAGTAAATCTTTAATTCATTTAACATTGTGTAGATTTTTTATACAATATAGTTTTTATGGCTTGAAAAATTAATGGATTTTTTTAAACTGTATTTTACAGATTTTCAATTAAACACCAAGCTATAAATTTTGTAATTTGATTTTATTATGTGGGCCTAAGCATATTATTCTTTAAAACAAATATTTAAAATTGAAATGATTCTGAATTAAAATGTAAATACTATTAATCACAAAAATGCAAATTTTTTTGATCTTTAGTCAAGCAGTAATTATCAACAGTGAGTCAATACAATATGATAAGCAAATTTCATTGTTTTTTAATGCAACATAGAAAGGAAACAGATTATATGTTTATAAATAAAATTTAATACTATCAATCAGGAATGTTTCATTAGTCATGAGTAGCATGACGTATTTATTAAAGTGATGATTGATTGTTCATTAATTTAAAAAAAATAATATCATAAGTGCATTAATCAAATTAAGTATAATTTCTACATAATTTGCTGAACAAGAATGTAACAAAAATACTACAAATATTTAGAATTACAGCAAATTAAACAATTCTTTTCTAGAAAAATGCTTACAGAAACTGTGAGACTTGTGAAAGAGTAAAAAAAAAAATAAATAAAAAAAAAAAACAACTTGACTATTACAATAGGAATTTACCCAGAAAAACTAATTAACAGCAAGCAAGTTATCTAGCCATAAAGTTAATCAGTCAGCTACTTACTTTTATTTATTTTTTTATTTATTACTTTTAAGACCATAATCGATCACTTTAGTTCAGTTTTTTCGGCAAGTTCTTTCTTTTCTTGTTGATTTGTTGTTTTTCAGCTTTTCTTTTTTGCCAGTAATTTCTGAGGGTTTCAGATCTTCTTGCCCTTTCTTGTTCAGAGTATACCCGGCTTGTTATTTTCTTGAGTTTTGATAGGAATCTTGTTTCTTCATTTTTTAATTTCTCATAGTTTCCAGTTTTTGTTTTTAGGTTTTCATGGATTATGCCTAATTCCTCCATGTCTTTCTGTACTTCGTTTAAATAGTTCGAACTGCTTTTCTTGTTCCCGAAAAGTTTGATTATCTGTCTAAGTTTGGTCTCTTCCATTTTGAAAATATGTCCTAGAAAGGAAATTCACTTCTTTCTAAATTTATCAGTTATCGGGATGATCGTTTTGTAAATCTCTTCATTTGGAATAATTCTCCAAATCCTGTCTATTTTAATATTTTTCCTGATGCATCGTCGTAGAATCTGTATTTCAATCTTTTCCAGTTTGTCGGTAAACCTTGTCTGGTATGGTCCAAATATGGTTTCGCATCCGTAAAGTATTTCTGGTCGGATAACTGTGTTATATGTCTTATTTTCGTGTTTATGGGGATGCATTTTTTGTTATAGATATTTTGTGTTTTTTTAAGTGGATTTCATGAGTTTATTTATTCTTTCACTCCAGTTTGGATTTTCTTAGAGGATGTGTGTGATATTTTCCCCCAAATATTTAAAGTTTTCTATTAGTTCTATGTCATTAATGTTTATTTTTACTTTCTTCAATCTCTTCCAGTGTTGACAGTTGGTATCTGGCCTCTTTTATATCTTGGGCTAGTAGGGCTAAATCATCGGCAAAGCCTAGGCAATTTACTGAGATATCTTTTCCTATTTCAACGTTTTCTTTATGTAATTTTTTCCAATCCCGTATTATAAATTCAAGGGCACAGTTGAATAAAAGCAGTGACAGACCATCTCCTTGTCTCAGTCCTGTTTTGATGTCAACCATTCCTTAATTAATAAACAAATTTCTATAATGATTAAAAATGTAAGGAGTCATAAAAACTAAGCTTGAGAGGAGGTCTTGGCCTCTTTTGGTTTTTACACTTCTCTTCTTCTCTTCATACATACTTTTCTACTTTAAAATGTGAAAAAATATTTAACTTTTAACATTTTGATTATTGAATAATTTGGTTGGTGGGAAGAAGGAGAAGTATGAGAAGAACTCTCAAACTCTTTTCATACTGGCAGTCTTTAAAAATTATCAGGTGAAGTTTTCACCAAAATTTACCTATTTTGAGATAGTAGTAATGGGTTAAAGGAGAACTTCATGATTATCAGATATTCATAAAAATTTAATATCATCAGTGTAATAAAAACAAGTCATCACCAAATTTCCTGGTTATATGTTCAATTATTACAGAGATATCAAGCACAAAAGAGATTAAAACACACATGCAGAATTAGGTACTATTTTTTTCTTAATTTTTTGAATAATCATTTTATGAATCATGTTAGAATATGGAAAAAACAAATTGTAACTCAAAAGTTTCACTATTACAATACTTTCTATATATATATATATAATTCACATACTGTATAAACTACTGGAAATAATAAATAAGTAAATAAGATAGATATATTCAATTAAATATTATACTTAGCTCTAAAAAAACTGGTCTCAAAAGAAACATTGCTCAGAATTTATTTAAATTTAATTATTACTAATTAGGAGGTACATTCACAAAGTAAGATTACAACAAGTCTGTAGCTCTGAGGAAAATTTTTCATTTTAAAGTTGAAATTCCTGCATGAAAGAGAAGTCTAAGCCTAGGACCATCCTTTTCAAGTACAACCCTAGGTGGAGGTCAGTCGCATGATTGGTTATGTCTTAACATGAATGCGGCAATTCCTGATCTCTTCAATTGTGAAGTGCAAGCCCTTATAAGATTTTTCATTTAAAAAACGGTTCTATTTGCTGATTATCATTCTGGAATGAATGTACAATTGTATATATAGTCGTCTAAAAATGTCTAGTGCTTATTGTGAGAATGATCAGTAATTGTTATGGATAATGCTTGCTATCATTCTGTTAAAGCATAACTGTCTATGCTATAACAGAAAAAGCTTGATATTCAGAAATGACTGAGCAAAAATGTATCGTTTGTGTTTCAGAAACCAGGGCAGAGTTATTAATGTAAAATGAAATGAAAAATCCCCACAAATATCTGGGTCAACTGGCATTTGAAATAAGATGTAAAGATGTTTATCTATCACCATATCATGTAGAGATAGAAATGATATGGGCATAAATGAAAGAAGATGTGGGTAAACTGTAACAACTCACTTAAAATTGTTGATGTGGGAATGTTATTAAATGAAGCTTAGTCAAAATATTACCATTGAAGGGTGGATGAGATGTGTCAGTCTCAGAAAAATCTTATAGATTTTAAAAATTAGTGCATACAGAATGAGAACAACTGTGAAAAAATAGATGGCTTGGAAGAATCTGATAATGTTTAATTTAGTATTTTAATTCTATACACATAGTCAAACTGTCTCAATTGATTAACATTTTCTATAATTATTAAGCAATAAAGTAAATTTATTGAGAACTTTAATTTAATTTCAAATGCATGTCAAAAATAAAAAGACTTTAATTCTGCTCTGTCAACAAATGAATATTATAAATTACTTGTTTTCAGTCAACACTGCATGTATGCATGTATACATGTATATAAATACATACATGATGAGAAAATATATTATTTTCAATGTAAGCAGTAGGAATGTAAAAATTTAATAATGTACTGACAGCAATGTTTTAAATGATATATTGTGAACAGATACCACATTTAACAAACATTACTGAGATCAGCTCACCTTTTCCTGTCACCTAGTTTAACAATATAATCTTCTTAAATGAAGCCTGGTTTCAATAAATGTATAACAATTAGTAGGTTTACAATTTACTGAGACACAGTATATCAAATAAACAAAAAAAAAATGTTCATTTCAAGGTAAAGACTTATTAAATTTAATCCACTTTCAGCAAACTGATCTTGAGTATACAGATTTTTTATTAAGTAAGTATAAACTTGATAAGATAGGTATGAACAGATAAGACAGGTATAGAATTCAGATTAAAAATAAAAAAGTACGATTAGATAAAGAGAACATACAAACCTGAAATACATCCTTTTGTTTTGGATCAGGTACAAGTTCAGCAAGAAGACAAAAAACACGGAAGAGACTATACACACATTGATCTGGAAGAATTGGATTATTTCTTAAAATAAAATTTTTTTTACATATTAACCAACAAACTTCATCTATACGAGATTCGAACTGTCTAAGACCTGGCAGTGTAACTGTATCTGGTAATGATGCAAACACCTGTAATTGAAAAATAAGGAACAATCACATTACACAATGAACGCCTCATTCTTTAATATTAGAAGTTTGAAATAACTGTTTTTAGATTTTACAATATTTAATCATAGTCTCTAATCTGGTTTTTATATCTTTTTAGCACAATTATGTTGTCAAGGAATAAATAGCATGAGGTTATTCCCTTGTATTTTTTAAGAGTAATCCTTTGTCCACAATAATTAGGCTAAACAAATCTGTATCTACACAATACTTGCTTAAAAGGAAAAATCCAAGGAAACTCATTTTAAGTAATAAATAGTTTAGTCATAAATTAAGTTCTTCCTTTAAATTCTGTCATATCCATTCATAGCTTAAGTAATATTCCTTCTGAATTCTTCCTTTAAATTCTGTCATATTCATTCATAGCTTAAGTAATATTCCTTCTGTTAATCTAATATAGGCAAGACCATTAGGTACTCAGGTACAACTAGCATTCTGATGTGAGCCCTGGATCAAAAACATAATCCTCAAATCAGCCCACATAAGAACTTACAATTACACCAAGTTCCACAGAGAAAATACATGTTCCATCTCCTATTGTTCCTTATCCTTTTGAATGGATGTGTGAGGTGACTCCCATGACATCTATAGGGAAGAAGAGATCAAGAAAATATAAACCTAAATTATCTCGGAGCAGAAGATTTTGTACTGTATGAACTTACAATAAGAGAAGATTTAAAAAAAATGGTTAAATAAATTAGAAAAAAGATTATCAAACTTGAAGTAGTAACCATCTCTTTCATATACAGTTGTATGTGTGAGTGTTAAAATGGAGTTGTTAATTTCAGCAGCCACTATTCCACAGAGATTTTAAATATAGTTATTAAATATGAAATAAAATCCCCCTCTTCCACATGTTTATAAACAGATTGTTGTTAGTGTAGCTGTAATTGATAAATGAAATGGCAAATATGTTATTAGTAGCTGAAATCATGTTTATTTATACCAAAATACTTCTTTTTTTTTTGCGGTTGTAATGTGTTAATTACCCACACATGCCATTTAACTTCAATAAGAGAATTAGAAACATATTTTGTACAATACTGTAGCAATAATATGCTTTGCAAATTTTAGGAAAAAAGTGATTTATTTACTAAGTTTTAAGTTTGTACTTAAGTACATAATAAGTTTACAGTGTTATTATGATACCAATATAAATTTTCAATATAAAAATGAAAAACGATAGTGAAAACCCACAAATACAACGGCTTTTAAGGAAATTACTGTCACTAATTTAGATAATTAATCTTAATTACATTTTTTTAATCACAAAATGAAGAAAAACAGCCTTTTCCAGCATAAATTTTGTTTCAAACATACAGTAATTATTAAATATGAGAATGAATCAAAATGTGCAATATATTCCTTTAAAAACTCATAAATAATGCATAAATAAAGACATAACCAACCTCTTTTTGTAAGTAATATTTATAATGTTGGAAATTAAGGCTAGATGTACTACGATAATGCTCTAATCCTTTTTCAACACCATACAGATCTAGAAGTGTACCAATATTTGCAGTAAGAACCTGGAAAAGCAAAATAATACAGTAATTTTCTAATAATTTCATAAGGTACATTTAGTTAAAAGTTTGCTGGTCAGGTGTGCAGAAACAAATACAATAACTGTGAGGGTTACATTTTGCAGAGCTTGGTTGTCAACTTATTACAAAATGGAGACAGACCAGGCTTTACCATTATTACACTTCAATTGATAACAGATATAAATAATAAACTGTCATAAAACCGAACAGAAGTGAAAACTTAAAACAATGAGTACAGATCATTGGTTAATAATTATATTTGATTCTATTGCTGATTCTAATGTATGTGATTATTCATTTAAAAGGACTTAATAGACTACTTAAGAAATCTATTTATAATATAGTGTAATGGTTAATTAAAATATTTGATAATAAATATTAAATTTGTTTTAAAATTAATTTTATATAAACAAATTAACAAACACTTCAATATGTATAGGTATACACAACCATATCTACAAAGCAATGTGCTCCCTATAACTATAAAAGTCTTTCTATACTGTATTAATATATACATATGTATATGCTTACTGGTATACAGAAACACAGAGAAGTGGAATCAACATCTTTCTTTACTGTATACTGATGTAAACATGTATGTGCATAGGCGTAAGTATACAGAAAGAGAGAGAAGTGTACTGAGAATCACTGACGGATCATCAATGTTTTTTCTCCCACCTTTCATTCTATACACATCATACGCATATATGTATAAATTCTCACTCTATGTCTTTCTTTCCTATATATATATATATATATATGCTTAGTGTCTCGTGATCATTTCTGATTATAAGTCAGCTATTTTTTCTCCATGCAAAAGTCTATCACAAAAGTGTCCTGCACAATGCACCAAAAAACGTTTTCACTTCAAAATTTACATTTAAGAATTAATAACTGATTTTTTCATTTAATTTTATCTTGACTGTGGTATCTTCTAGTGTAAGGTCAATTTCCTTTAGATCCTCTGTCATTTCTCTGATCCAATCTTTGTCTTTAAAGTCAAGATTGTGCTATACCAGCTGTTTCAAAAGTCTTGAATTTTGCATCTTCATGCTATGTCCAAAGAATCCTAGTCTTCTCTTATGCAACATATCAGTGATGGGTTCTAATTCTTTGTACATTTGACATTCTATTACACTTTCAGGAGCAAACAAGAAATTTAACGATTGTTAAAAAGGTTCAAATCACCTTGCTCCAGACTGTTTAATTCCTCACCATTAAAATAGAAAAATTAGATTCTGTGACTTCAGACTGTTTTTATTTTTCCAAAACATTCTACTTTCAAGGAAGAGTTAAAAAAACAAAAAGCTGTTAAAAAGTTGCAAGACCCCTTGTCAACAAGCATTTCAGCCCTTAAGCACTCTTCAGTTATAAAAATTAGAAAACTGCAAGGCACAAACAGTTGTTTTTTATTAACTTCAGGCAAAAATTAAACCTTAATGGTAGAAGAGGTTAGGTCACAGGTTTCCCAATCCTTCTAGCTATTTTAATCAATAAAAACTGAGAGTACTGCAAAATTCAAACAGTAATTTTTAGAAAAATCGTTTTCTACCTATCAAGCACAAATTTAACATACAAACAGTTTGGATCCCCATTTGCTCCCAGCATGACATCTTAAAAACACTCAATTAATAAAAATAGAAGACTTACAATATTCTTCCCTTTTTTTATCAAAACACATTTTATCTTCAGAGCCAAATTTAACGCATTAAAAAGAGTAGAAACAAATTACTGGCAGGGCCTCTTACCCAGTACTTAACAAAAAATTGCTAATCTAACTAAAAATTGCTATGCAACATTAAACTCATTTCATTTCATAATGCTTTCTACTTTCAAGGAAAACACATTGTGAAACAAAGTTTCATGACATTTTACTTCAGGCTCTCTTAGTCCCCTTATTTAACAAAAGATTATAAAATGCTAATATTTTTAAATTGTGTTCTATTATTTTTCAAATCTCAAGGATATTTAATAAACTTACAACTACACTGTATTAAAGAAATTCATAACCTTTGCTACTATTTCCATTTAATTTAAAAAATGCCGAAAATGTAGGAATATTTAGTCTTTTCTTTCAAAGTGTTATGCTTTTAGTATTAACTCTACTTATAATGAGAGCTTTGTTACCCACATAGATCCGACATTCTTCATCCCCTTGATTTAAAAATAGTCGGTAATTCTTTGACATTTACCATTGATTCTCAAAATAAATTAGTGATAACATTTTTAAGACATTAGTTTTAAAGGATACATAATAAAAAATCTGATGTGGACACAGCATGATTTCCTTGTATGCCTATTAGATTACATGTAGACATTTAAAAAAAATGAAAAGTGTATAAAATTTTATTTTATTAATAATGTCTGATATTTTTTTATATCTTTTTTTTATTTGTTATTATTTATCATACAATTTTTTTTACAAACAGAGGTTAATAATAATTAATAAATTAATATATTTAAATTAAAAAAAAAAGAAAAAGAGTTAAAAGAAATAGAAGATGAAGCCTGATTCCATATGCTTTCCCCAAATAAGATTCAAATATTTCATTAATTAAAATTTTATTTGGCTATAATTATGGAACCAATAAAAATAAGTACCACTTATGATATATCGTTGAAAAGCTCCCATTGAGGGCTTATTACTGCAGTAAAGAAAAGTCCAAAATCCAAATGTTTTTGAATTTGGGCTTTAATTTGGACACTTATGGTCCAGTCGTTCCAATCAAAAAGAAAGGTGCACAACAGAACATTACAACTGTCCTAAATCCAAAATTTCAACATACTACAGCTAACTGGTTTTTTAGTTGTGAGAAATGTACATACATCATGCTGAAACTAATCAAAACGAATTCAGAGATGGTCAAATTGGATACTTTTGTTGAAATCTAAAAACTAAATTTTTTGTAATTACTATACATCCTTTACTTCATACAAGGAAGTAAAAACCAATGATGCAAAGAGGTTCAAGATTCCTCGTCATCCCAAGCCTCCTTTCAATAAGCTAATGAAAATTAAAATATTGGGATGTTTAATCATTACTTTTTAAATTTTACATTTTGAGAAGCAAATAAAATAGCTGTAGAGTGTCAAAGAAGCTCAAACTTCTTTGTCACTTTCAATTAGAAAAATCTGATGGGCTTTACAATTAGCATAAAATTAATGATAAAACTACATAACTAAAATTAAATTCTTGGTCATAAATTTCTCACAATATTTTCTTTTCATCAAGTTTTCATATTCATATATATATATATTTAGATGTATATATGGTACTTGTTCATTATCCCGGATTACTTTTGATGTAACAAAAAATGTGACAAAATTATTTAATGGAACGATTCAACAATTAACTTAATTGTTGAATTGTTCCATTAAATAATTTCGCGAATAAGAAATGCGACAGCCTCTTCTTCAGTACGTGGCAGGTTGAAGATATTCATCTAAATAACAAATAAACAAAGAAATTGAAAAAAGCATAAAAAAAAATCAAAAGTAGCCCGTGATAATGAACAAGCACTGTACACACACGCACGCACACACACAAGTTTTATATATACAAAATATATATATTTACATAAGCTAACTGGAATTTCATTTTGTTAATTTTTTAGCATCCAACACAAACAGTAATTGCAATTTCAATTAAATTTGCTCTAAACATGACTAAAACATATTCTTTTTAACAAAATATTTACGAGAAAGAATAATTTTGAAAATTTTGTTAAATTTTATTTAATTATTCAGGATGTTAATAAAACAAAACACAATCAAAAAATATTACTTAAGACTCTGGTTCTCCCATTTCAGAAGTATTTTTTACATGATTTTTTTTTTGTCAAGATTCATTTTACAAAAATTCAAGAGAAAAACATAAAATTTGAAATAGTATCATAGAAAAATCTTTTCTTATTATAAAAATGACCTCTATTTTCAATAATAAAATATAAATAAAAATTATATTTTAAATTTATTTCAGCCTATAATTTCTTTTCTTAGACATACATTAAATTTAAGTAAGAGAAATTTGAGTAAGGGGATGGTAGTACTTCACCCACCACCCACGTACTCCCAGTAACATATATTAATAAGGTTTTGTTGAACGAGTAAACAATCTCAGGTGAGTGATTATTCATTCTAAAAAAGTATTGAATGACATGTATTGTATATTAAATTAAATCATATTAATTACTGATTGTTTTAAATAATAATAACATTAATATATTAAAATAATTCTGTTTAATATGTAGAATAATAATACTTCTACCTCTACCTAAATCGATTCATTATAGTTCACTAACAAAATAACAAAATCTATCATTAAAACAGGATTGGACAGTTTATTTTAGAACTTACATTCAAGAAAAAAATATTCTATTTCACATAATTGTAAAATTTTAAAAGGAAAATATCATAGTATTATAACATAGATGTCATAGTATTATGACATAAATATCATAGTATTTTACAAATGAAAATAATTACGAAAATCCATGCAGATGTTAAATTATTGACATCACAATTAGTTATGGCTATTAAAAATAACCAATTATGTGTATAGCAAACAAGCTAGAAATTGGAGCGTGTTGAAAGGAAGTAAGTTGTCGACCTTGTGAACTTAGGTGTATCAGCTGACCCTATTCTCTATACCTGCATTACTTGAAATGCACTGAAGAGTAGTGGTTATTGGTTAAGTAAATAAATTTTTGGACTGAGAGATCATGCCAAGTTTAAAAAGTGAGCAGTGGATGAATATTGACTTTTTACAAAAAAATATGAGGATACAAAAAGTTCTACAAATTTCTGAAAGTGGAATGCAATGAATCAATAATACTCAAAACTGATCAAAAAATTAAACTTTCCACAAATCATCTATTATAATTATCAGACAAAAAATAGTAAAACATTTACAAAATATAAATAATATAAATATAAAAAATACAAATTTCTCTATGGAAAAGGGCAACTGCAAAACCATTTGCAATATAAATTTTTAATAATTAAATTAGCAGCTTTATAAAATTTTAATTTTTGATTATGCCAATTTTCCACATAATCTAGAAACAAAATAACAGAGACAATGCAAGTTATTTTAATAAAAGTTAAATAAAGCTGAAAAAGTAAAAAAATCCAAAGGGTAAGATCATGACAGTGTAGTAAGGTGTGAGTCAAAAAATTATGAGAGAAAAAGATCCATGAAAATATTCAAAGAGACATTACCAGTGAAAAAAACTGAGTGGATTCTGGATCCCATGATCACCATGGTATTGTCTGTGAATTAGTATTTTGGCAGAAAAATACTAGTACTTTCACCTGCTTCTTTTTTTTTAAACTTGCAGTCACAAATTTTTTTAAATTTTCCACAATTTTTCTCTTTAATAAGAATATCTAAATCGATGTACAATGTCAAACTTAAACCAGATTAGTTCTCTAAAAATCTATGTCACAATAGTCAAATATGAATTCCAGTGATGAATCATTGTAACAAATGACATTGCCTGTTACCTTTTACTTTTTTTCATGGTTTGGAGAGTAATGACAGTTATATTAACGATAATTAATCAATGAACTGTTTATGTTTCAATAGACAAAGGCACAGGGAAATCTGACAGACTTTAAAATATAAAAATCTTAATGAATAATTACCATAATCACAAATTTATATTAGTACCAATTTATAAAGAATACATTAACATAAACCAAACACAAACACCCATATTACACCACTCATATTATGTGCCTTTGTGCATTTTGTAAGAAATACATGAATATAGACCATCATAATGAAATGCATTATCAAACAACCTAACTTATGCTGATATTCTTTGCATAAACCATTACAACTGTTAAATTTAAAAGCATTTGTAGAATAATCCGGTCATGCAGAACTGTGTGTAAGGGGTATTACTAAATGACTGAAAAGTTTATAATTTAAAACACACATCATCTGATGATTTATAAAAAATAGTTTAGCATTAATATACCGGCTATGAAGCTAATAAATAAAAACAACCGAAATATCTTAATATTAAAATGAAAAATCTGTCAAATAACACAGATAAAACAAGTCCGATAACTCCTGTTATAGAAAATTACACGAAACAAAACTATGTTTTTACTACAAAAGGTCAAAATTCATCCTTGTATAAAACTACATGTCAGCGATTTATGTACTTTTATGGCAACCTTGGAGAAACAACAAGTTTATAATCGTATCTCTGAAAACCACCTGCTATACAAGAAGGATTAATTTTAAGAAAAAAATACACAACTCAATTAAAAATATACTCACTTTAAGTCTTGATTTTATTACATTTCCACTCTTATCAGTCGATAATGAACTAAATGCGTGCCAGATGCTATTCGTAACATTTTCTAAAAGGCAAGCCATGCTTCTTGTTTACAACTATGAATCATTCGCATCATCTGATCGTCGGCTGCTGTAGGCTGCGGAGAACATACACCCCCACCAAGCACTGAAGATAACCTCACTTTGCCCCACTCACACGGAGTTGAAACGGTGATAACGTACGGTACTGCCAAGGTAAGACATTATGCTTGTTTTTAATATTTACCTTTTAGTGAAAAACCAGAAATTTTGTAATTTACTTTTTGATGAAAATTTACTCTTATTCTTTAGAAGTAATCATGTATTTTCTAAATACAGTTACAAATAGTTTATTTTTAACGGTTTTTTTTTCAGTTAAATGATGTAAACATGACGTAATAATATTATAATTATAATACACAAATTCATCAAAGAAGCTATTTTTTTAGCAATACATAAATGATCAATTCTAAATTTCCTTTAAATAACTGAAGAGGAAAAAATATTCTTAGTTGGTACAGTTACTACTTTATGAGAATGAATGACTAGTCAAAATTTGACGCCAGATTTAAATGTAGCAATACACTAGATGTACAATTCTCTAAACACTAAACATCTGAAACCCAAAGTAAAACAAAGTTCAGTGTAAAGTGAAAATGTTTTCTTATAATTTTGTAAAGATTTGTAATAATATCAAAAATCTTGTTTTCACAATAAATTTACTCTTGGGATCAGATTGAATTAATAAAAATATAAAAACAAAACTAAATAAACAAAAAAATATTAAAATCTGAATTTTTAGATTAATTTATTAAAACCTGTTCATTGTTTCAGAGTTACCGATTCTATTATTAATAAATATGCTGGGACAAACTACACCATTTCACACTTTTATAATCTTATACACAGTATTGAATTGTTTATCTTTTCATGTGGTTCAGTGTGTTTTGTATCCTTACGAATCAGAAGTGAGGGAAACCAAGTCATTAAATGGGTTATGGAATTTCATGATTTTAAAAGATAGAGATTTTAATATTAAAACTAAGGTAAGGTTCATATACAAATGAATTTATAAAAATTTTTTTAATCAGTTTGTATTAATAATCCCATTTTGCTATTTTAATTTTATAAAAGATGATATATTAAATATATATATATATATATTTTAGGAATATTTTATTTGTAAATCAGTACAATGTATGAAAAAGGTATGCATTAACTGTTTTATGTATGATTTATTTATGATTTCATTTAATTAAATATATTATTACAGTAATTTTTTTTTATTTTAAATTTTGATCATAGATTGTTTCAAATCAAAGCTGCAAGCCCTGCTTTGTTCAGCTACTTGGTTACTTGTTTTTATCTATTCTCAGGCGAATATTTCTTCTAACAATTCCCTAATTAATCCCCAACAACTTAAGTAAATTGGTTTTACTTAGAAATTGGTTTGAAATACAATTTAAAATAATCATATCTTTAAATTCCTAACTTGACTTTATTTCAGAAACTAAATATATGTTTGTGAATATATGATATTATTTAAGATGGGAGTTTAGAACCAAAAAGTGATGATTGGTAATAATAGATGCTAAAGTTCAGTTCACTGTATCTGAATGAACGTAAAACAATGAGAATCAAGGCAACTTTGACATTGATTATGCTATTTGGAACATCCAGCTATCTAAGCCAGCTGCTAAAAATAAATTTGCATTTATTTTTATTCTAATGTGTTATATTTAATGATATACAAAGCTCTCAGAAATATAATGTAATTATGTGTAGCAAATACTTGGTTAACCTTGCCACTGCTGCTGTTGTCTTAGTCTTAAAATAAGAAAATGTTCATCTATCAAAAAAATTCCTGTTTGCTGTAATTTAAACTTGACAGTCTGTTTAATTTTCCAAAATACCTTTTAAATTTGACTTAAATGCTATGGTTCACAGATGTATCATTTTCACATCTGTAAATTAATTAATTTTTATTTTACATATAACTGTGATGCTATTATATTTTGATATAATGCAGAAACATATTTTTCTAGCCTGTTCATAAGATTGTATAATTTAAAATAGTGTTAATTAATAACTACATATTTCTTGAAGCTTCTGAGGGTTCTGTTTATTTAAAACATTTGTAAAATATTTGTTGAATGTGTTTTTTCTTGAGAGACACCTCAACTCACCATTATAAACACATGTAGCAGAGAAAAAGGTATTTAATATAAAATGATGATGATGATAAAGAAAAGGAATTAAGGGGATAGAACAAAAGGTGAAATAAGGTGTTATTGTATTATCCCATGATGATATTAGTTAACATTTTAATGCTCTGTTTTGCAAATTTGCTATTCCAGAAAAGTAGTACAATCTCTAAGTGCAATGCAGCCACATAGCTGTTACAATACTCCCAAATGAATTTCTATTGTAATAAACAGCCATGTGTGTTTTCTGGATGATTATTTAATATTTTTGTTCCAAATTAACTTTGTTTAGACTGCTTAAATACAAATAGAAGATTTTATTATAAAAAATTTCACATACATTTTACACTTTATATTCAGGTTATGGGACAAGTTTATTTTAATAAAATTATGAATTATTAAGTGTATTATAAAAAATAAAAAATAAAAAAAATAAAAAAATAAATAAAGTAAATTCACTTACTAAAGCACAAATGAGAACTACAATTATAAATATATGGTTGCACCACATGTTTATAATTGTGTTTAAAAAGCATGTTTATAAAGCAAATAAACATTTGCTTTCACTCTACTGAGAAGTGATAGTATAGATGTTTTTTTACAATAAAAAATGATAAATTCGTTTTTAGCTTTGTATTGTATAGACGTGATGTAGGAAAGAATTAAAATACAAGAAAAAAGTAAAAAAGTTTCTTCCTCTTAGAATAATAAATTATTATAAACCTTTCCCCTATACTGAACAGAATAAAGGTAACACTATGAAGGTAAAATCAACTGCAGTTTGATGGATTTGGAATACTGATTTACAGAAGTACAGTATATTCAGCTCAATGAAAAAGATAATGAAGAATCACTTTGTTATGTCACTTTCAGAAATGATTTCTTTGTTTTATCAGATTGTCAACAACTGTTTAATTATGTAATTTCTTATTATTTATATTAGTAATAGATACAATTTTAGTTATTATTAAAATATAAAATAATTATTTTCTTTTGATAGTTCTATGATAATATTATAACATAATTTAATCATAAATAAAAATTAAATACTTATATTAGAAGAAGTTCATGAATTCCATAACTTATTTTAATGTGATTTTCAATTTTAGTTTATGACAGAGAATAGTATTAAAATACCTGTTCCATCTAGTTTCAATGATATTACAACAAATTCTACAATAAGAGATCATGTTGGTTGGGTGGTTTATTGGAGAGAATTTTATATTCCTAAACAGTGGAAGCGGAGTGATACTAGAATATTTATATATTTTGGAGGAGTTCATTTTTTTTCTTCAGTGGTAATTTCTTTATATTTCATTAATTAAAACAGGGAATTATTTTAGTACTATTATTAGAACATAATTTTTCAGACGTGCATGTATTTTTAACAATTAAAATAAGGTGGGATGAAATCATATGTGGTAAATCCTGAGACTTTCTGAGTATTGAAACATTATCAATTAATTCAGTGGTTAGCACATTAACTATACAAAATTGAAGCAGTTTCAATTTTTAAGCAAAATTGAATGCAGCTTCAGTACAACAACAATAGAAAATCTAATCATGTTTTGATGGTAGTTTAACTAGTATTGAATTTCTCTATAATAGATTTTGTTCATTTTTTTGTAATTACACAAACTGAAGGACTAAGTACTTCATGAGTATGGTTCCGACATCAAATCAGGGTGTGGGTAGACAATGCAGGACCAAAAATTGTTGGAATGTTGCACAAACCAGTGACTTCCATGAGAGTAATTGTTTCATGATACCTTTAACTAATCTAGATTACATTATTAAACTAAGTTTAATAAATAGAAAAGTTTTATCCAATGAATTTGGTATTAAGCTCTCAATGAGGGCTTATTACTGCAGTAAAGAAAAAGTCCAAAATCCAAATGTTTTTGAAATTTGGATTTTTTTAGACATTTTGGTCCAGTCGATTACAATCAAAAGGGAAGATGTTCAGCAATCCTAAATCTAAAATTTCAGTATCATACGGTTAATCGCTTTTGAGTTATCTGAGATACATTTGTACGAAGTACGTACAGACGTCATGCCGAACTAGTTAGTATGGATTCAGGGATAGTGAAATTGGATATTTCCGTTGAAATCTAAAAAAAAAAATTTCAACAATCACAATACTGCTTCCTTATTTAATTACTTCCTTATACTTCGTATAAGGAAGTAATTATTGCATGAATTTCAGTGAAACATCTCAAAACTTTTCTGGAACCTGAAAAAAATTAAAGTTTTTTCTGGAACCTTGAATTTCTAGGAAGAGAATTTCCTAAGAAGTTTTTTTTAAATTTTTGATTTTATAATGAACTGTTCAAATAATTTATTTTCTATCAATATCTCTATTCTTCCAGTTTTTCTACAAAAATTATTTGTATAAATTAAGATAATTAGATTTCTCATAAAAATTCTTCTTATTGTTTGCTTTTAACAAATAAGTTAAAAAATTAATGTACTTTAATGTCCAAAATATATATAAAAAGATCTCCCAATTTGTCCGAGTTACTTATTTTGTAATTTTTCCATATGTAAAATCCAGTTCCCAGATAATCTTTCTATAGTTTTCTTTTAGGTATAGTTTTGTAAAATCTGAAAAAGCCATGATATTGAAATCAGAAATTTATTTAAATTACAAGGTTGTTTATATATGCAAATAATACATTATTAACATAATGTAGTAGTTTGTGTTTTTTGTTTCTAAGATAAACAAGATTGGTTGAAAAAATATGTATACTAGTAATATAAATAAAAGATTTGAATGATTTGTGCCTGTGCATGCATTATTACTTAAACAGGAGTTTCTTACTTAGCAAAAAACTTCTGGAAATTTCACAACCTCTCTATTTACTTCATATATTTTTTCCTTTTTTGATCACTTAAAAAGAAAAAATATTTTGGGATGTTGAAGAGATAAAACAGAATTTTACAACAGGGCATTTCCTGTTTCTAAGGATAACTGGAAAAAAACATTGGAGAAATGGAGAGAGCATTGTTCTAAGAGGTGATTTCAAAAGATCACTAATTTGAAGATAATTTACTTATAAAGCTGTTGCTAGTAATTTTGTACACCTTCTTTTAGTTTTTTGTTGTACACTTTTGATCACAGTTATATTTTATCATATATTGCAAAGTTGGGTAATCTTTTGAAATATTTGTTGAAAAGGAATATATTAAACAGCACACAGAACAAAATGTTATTTGTTTTCTTTTAGTAAAACATACTGGAAATACTTTTGAAAAAGTTAATAGCAATTTAAAATAATTTTATATAGTTTTCTGGATTTCTAGTGATCAAATTAATTTTTATTAAAATTACTATATAACACTTCTTTCTTAAGCACTTGTACTCGTGCATTAAATAACTAATTTGATATCTAATTTACTACCAGAAATACTTGCAAATGTGTAAAATATGTACAATATCAAAACTAATTTCTTTTTAATTTTTTTTTTTTTCAGTTTATTAATGATTATTTTGTAGATTCACATAAAGGAGGACACATACCATTTAATGTAGAAATATCGAATTTTGCAAAACTTGGACTAAATAATATTACAGTAGCTGTTAATAATACTCTAACAAATCATACTCTGCCACAAGGATTTGTTACACATCACTCTCCTGAATGGTTAGTGTTTACATGTAATGACAATGTAATGTAAAAAAATGTTCAGTAATATTTTTACATTTCATGTATAAAGCCTGAAAGTTTGTCTGTTTCTTCTTGTATCATGCGAGAACCAACAGACTGATCCCTTTCACATTTGCAGGATACATTTATATTTTCTCAGAGAAGGTTTTAAGTGATAGATCAAGGCTGTAGCCTCCTTGGGAGTGAAGTTATCAGTTAAAGATAATCATTAAAGAATAAAAAATTTACAATTGATTAATAATTAAAAATTAAGTTAATTTCTGTCACCATGGGAACAGAAATAAGTTGTGAAGTCTTTCTCATCAAAGTTCTGTGTACTTTAGTTACCACAATTACTACTATTCTGTTTTTTGTAATTCAGTTTCTCTTTCAGGTTTCTATAAAGCCAAAATATTTAATTTGTTATTTACCAATATTTTGGCTATGGAGAGCCCTTGGGTTGGCCCTATGGTCCACCTGCACTAGTGTGAGCCATAGGGGGTCCAGTGGGCAGAGCTACCTGACTAGATAGTTAGGCAAGCTAAGTGGACAGCTGGTTTGTATATTGTGTGCGCATGCGTGTGTTTTTTTTTTTCATATTTCCAATCTATGGATCATATCAGTACTCAAAATTGCTATTCTGAAAAAATAAAAAAGGAAAGAAGTAGAAAAAGGATTTTTTTAGATACTTAAGTTACCAATATATCTATATTACTTTTTAAAATAGTTGCTACCCACATTCAGCCACTTTCAATACCAGCTTTTGAAGATCCTTTCAAAGAACTCTCACATTAGTGAATTCAATCATTCATTAACCACATCCATGAACTATTCATTGGTGCATTTATGCTTTGAGTAAGAAGTTTAACTTTAACTTTATGTTTTGAGTAAGTTTACTTGTGTGAAGCTGTTTTTGTATCTGAGGAATGGAACCACACATTGATAAAGGGTACCACTATCCGAATTTCTGGCACTAGTCTCTCATTGTGTTGTACAAATAACATTATTATCACAAATGTGATATAGACATTGGTGGATTTTAGTGGTCCTAACATTTGCAAAAATTAATTGTTCATAGTTGGTAAGAGAAACAGTAATAGGTTTTAGGCATCATTGATTATTGCTGTGCTAGGATTAAATAGAATGGATGGCGGTGGGGGGCAACTAATGAGATTATAGTATACAGATAGGCTATGATATATGACGTTGCTGTGGCAGCTCGTTTATTTCTATCAGCCAATTAGAAGTCAATTGTCTGTAGTATATATACATACATAAATAATTTAGCATATAACATTCTAGCTGCAGAGTATATGAATATAATTAGTTATTCAAATTTTTCTTTTCTTTTATTTTTTTACTTAATATTTTTAGATCCAGTTCTTAAACTGATGACAGATGCTAAATATACATCTGTAATTTTAATATTTAAAAAAATATTTTTAATTACATTTTATAAAATAACATTTTGAGGATATAGAGATTTCTGGGAAAGAATAAGTGAAAAAAAAAAAATAAAAAAATTAATATAGTTGAATGTTACATTTCAAAGTATACCAATTTTTTTTTCCTTTAAACCTAATTTCTTTTTTCTATATTAATCATCTCATTTTTCTATATTAATCATATATTCTATATCTCATCTTTAGTTGATCAAAAGTAGTCTCTCAGCTATTATTATGTTAATAATGATTTTATTGATTGGTTTAATTTATCATTATTTTAGGCATCCAACTGGATTTACAACTTATCAACACAACTGTGATTACTTTGACTATTCTGGAATAAACAGACCTGTTACACTTTACATAACACCTACTACATACATAAAAGATATAGTAGTTAAAACAGATTTTGAAAATAATACAGGTAATATTTTATTTTTATTTATTTAAATAATTATTTATAAGATTAGCATTTTGAATGTAATTTAAATACTTCTAGTTCAGATAATTTTTTGGTATTAGCCTATTTATAGTTGTGCCTAGTATACAGATTTTACAACTTTATTCCAAATTATATTTTTTAAAGTTTTAAAACTTGATTATTTTACAAGAATCTGTGGTTTGATCATATGCATTAGTTATGGATAGTACTGTTGCAATCTGTTGGTATGGAGATAAAAACTCGTATTCCATTAAAAATGGTTGGTTGTTCAAGAGAGGAAAAAGAATTGTAGTGCTATTAGCTCCTTTTCCCCGATGGGGAGTCTTATTCTTTAAGACTTCGGGGGTTGCCGTCTCCACAGCCCTAGCCTCTGTAGCTTTTTTTCCCCATTATACACTGAGCTACAGAACACTTTACATTCTAAACATACTCTACACCAAGAACAATACACAATTTACAACATATACAATCCCACAACTTCACAACAAAATTATACACTAATTCTTACACATACACTCGCTCCCCAACAAGGAGTCTTATACTTTAAGACTTTGGGGGTTGGTGTCCCCATGGCCATAGCTTCTGCAGCTTTTCTTCCTACTACACATTGAGCTGCAGAACACTTTACACTACACACATATTCTACACCAAGAATACTACATAATTTACAACATATACAATCTCAAAACTACACAACATTCTACACTATTTCTTCTTACACTTACACTTGGTGATGTTGTGACACCTTATGAAACGCAATTGTAACAAGTTCCTGCAAGGTGGGAACTATCGTGCCGATGGATGAATGGCTCAACGTAGTGAGTCTCAAATGATGTCCTCTGGGCACCTGGGCAAACCCAGCTGTATTTTAGCTCTAGCTCCAGTACACGTGTGCTCTGCTGGAATGGTCCGTTACATCGCCAATACTCGTGGGAACAAAATTAGTTTTTCTCAAATAAACCTTATGATGGTTGGTGGTCCATCTGAAAAAACCACCAAAAATATATTAGTCTTGTGAAAAGACCTCATTCGGCGTTGTCAGATGAGGATAACAGTTCAGAAGATAGTATGCACTTAAACAGTGATAGACCAAAAAAGTGCAAAAACATCAGATTTATAGTTCCAAAAAATAGCCAGGAAAGTGGCTCCCTTCAAAAGGTCTTGCCTTTCTTAATTAATAAAGTAACAGTAAGATTGTATAACATTTGCCAATTTTCTACATATTTTAGCATTGAAGTGTCTTGAAATGTGGATGAATACTTGTTAGATTGTTATTTCTGATAAATTATTAAAATATTCAGAATTAGTCCATTTATTTGGTGGGCAAATAAGATTTGATAAAGGATGATTTTCTAAAGGGAAAAATGATCTATTTAACTATATCCATGATGCAGTAAATATGTTTAGATTTACATTAGATTTAAATTTATATGTTTTTAGAAATATATTTTTTATTCATGTTAAGAAGATGTTTTCACACTTCTATTGTTTATAGAATAAGTATTGCATATTGTTAGAACTAAGTACTTAGAATAATTTGTAGTTTTTGTAATGTAGTTTTATTGCAAATAATTAAATCTTTATTTAAACTGGACATCACTGAAAAAATAACTTTCATTAAAAATAATAAACAATATATTAATATTTAAAAAAATTCTTGCTTGTATATTAATCTTTTTTTCTAGCAAATATCAGTTATGAGATTGATATAGCGTTTAATCAAAGTACCACCACCTGTGATGTATTATTAAAAGATAAAGAGTCTGTTATAGTATCAAAAAATTCCAATGGTAGTTGCCGTGGAAGTCTGGAATTTAGTAATATTCATTTATGGTGGCCAATAATGTCTGGACATCCACCAGGATATTTGTATTCTTTTGAGGTAAAGCTTCTTATTTTACTTCAATTATTTTTTTTTCTTTTATATAACAATCAATAGAATATTGCATTGGCCAAATTAAAGTCAGCTGCCCCCCCCCCCCCCCCCCCCAGCTGATTTTGCAATGGAAATCCCCAAAGTCTCAGATAGGTAAAACAGAAATTTCTAGATACTCTCTGCTTTAAGATTGTGATCAGATATTAAAATGTTATTGCCTATGGAATTAAAAGTGATCATTATATATAGTATATTTTATTTCATTCTTTTTAAATTAAACAATTTACTTTTTTATTATTTTCATGTTTTCACACTTCTATTGTTTATAGAATATGTATTGCAGCTTTGAATATGTAATGTAGCTTTTATCATGGTTTCCCTCAATCCACCAGCCAAATGTAGTGGTTAGTGCTTTTTTAATTTATAAATTTGTTTATTTATCTATTCATATAATTTTAAATTATTACCATAATAAAATATTTATTTATGATTAGTGTTACTTATTATCTTTTAACTCATGATGGATTTACAACAAAGGTTATCTTTTGTTGATGACTTGATTTTATTATCTATTGTCTAGTTTTATAGTATCAATTTTTATTCATAGATTAGGGTTAGTAACTATGGGTTAGAACCCTAACCCATCTATGTTTTGTATGAACCTACTGGCTTTTTTTAATCCTTGCCATTACATGTGAGAACAAATTTGATCTGTCATACGTGGTCATTTCTATAAATGTTATTTTCTCTATATTTTAAAAATGTGAATCATTTTATTTACTGTGAATACAGATTGTGATCTATGCTAAGTAGCTATTCATATAAAATATTAAAAAACTATTTACAAAAAATTAAAGGATGTTACTAATATAAGATAGTTTTTACTTTTTTAAATTATTTTGTGCTCTTTTCTGATGTTTAATATGTTTTAACTTGTTCTCATCTTAAACAATGAGATATTGTTTAAGATTGTTTATTCTAAACAATAGAATAGAATATGTATGAGATATATACATTCTATTATACAGATATATACATTCTGTTTTCCTAATATTTTGCAATAGATTGGATGGATTTTCTTCATGAAATAAAAAAGTTGAAATCTGATAATAAAGCTGCCTTCTCTTCATAGCCCACCCATTTTTTTCTCAAATTATAAATCTGGGATATTTTACTTTTTTTTTTTACACAATTTGGACACATGGTATAAATACCAGCATGATTTTGTTCAGTTTGGATGGGGAAGTTAAAAAAAAATTACTGGAAAGGTTAGATACACAGGTGCCTAACATAATTCCTCCTCTGGGCCAGACAATAAAGTATGGCACAGCCCAGGAGAGGAGCAACTCACTCTAGTGGTATTCTAGAGTGTGGAAACACAGGAAGGAACCGGAAGGAAACAAGGTTTTTCATCTTTATTAATCCAAATCTATTTTATTCTTTTATTCATTGAGAACTCTTATTTTTATTTTCTTTTACTTATTGGGAATCATTATTTTATTATCCTAGACTTATGTGCAAATATATCTTTTATTTTATTTACTTATCAGGAAAGGCAAGCCTTCCTCTATTTTGGTCCCAAGGGCCGGGATTGGTGTATTGTCTTTTTTATTGTCGTAACAACCTAATTGTTTGCGTATGTGTGTATGTGCATGCTTATGTGTGTTCACGGCGGAGGTTCAGGAGTCCACGTGCGTCATCATCACCGCCCATCCCCGCAAGCGAGGCGAACGGCGAATCACCTTCGGCTGTCTTCCCCCCCTCCCACCGACTCAACCGTGTTTGTGTATGTGTATAACAGTCGAAGAATTGGGAGTCCTTGTGCGTCATCATCGCCGTCCATCCCCGCAAGCAGGGACGCATGACGTCAGCAGAAGGCTGTCCCTCCCCCCCTACACTGCCGAATCCGCAGGAAGTCCATGTCACACGCCACCCGGAGAGCTACTAGATCCTGAACAGCTTGATTACTAAGCCAGTTAGCGGCGTCCTAGTATCCGAAACGCCTGACCTCGTCCTCCTTGTGTTTAATGACAAGCCTGGCATATCCCTCGATCTTCATCCAATTTTGTGAGGACTACAGGATAAATTGGATTAAATCGTTTGGTGAGACACCGTCAATGCCTAAAATCCACCTCCGGTTGACCCATTTGCGACGCTCGAAGTAAAATGCTCTGCGGTGTCTTCCGCAGGGCAATAAGCGCACTGCGGGGAATCCCGACGTCGGAAGCGGTGTAGGTTGGCGTTGGTGTAACCGTGCCCTGTCAATAACTGGGCAACAAAGTAACCCACCTCTTCGTGTTTTCTGGTTGTCCACTTGTGCAAATCTGTTATGACGCTACTAGTCCAGACAATCATCTATCGGTCCCGTACTTCATCTATCTTTCCATTCAGCATTAATCATTAATTTCGCTTCTTTCTGACCAACGCCCACGTAACGAAGGGAACGTTTGATCAATAAATCAATTGGAGCCACGCCCGCTAGTACACGTAGTGCCTCGTAGTTCGTGGTTCTATAAGCTGAAACAACGCGGAGCAGCGTCTTTCTGTGTATTCTGACCAGCCTGGAAAGATTTGTTTTGATAGCGACCATTTTTTCCCAAATCGGAGACGCATAAAGCATAATAGATGTAACTGACATCATTAACGTCCTTCGCTTCGATGCCCTGGAAGCACACAGCGAAGACATAAGCTGTCCCAGGGATCCAAACAACAGCTCCGCACTGTCGCAGACATACAGGACATGCCGCGTGAAGCTCATGTTCCGTTGATTAATATCCCTAAATATCTAACACAATCAACCCTCGGAATTTGTGTGCCTTCAACATATAAATTGATAGGTCCTATCCTGCGCCGGCCGGTAAGCGTAATAAGTTGTGACTTTTCTGGGGCAAGCCTCAAGTCGTGATCCTCCAGCCAGGTAGCGATCAAAATAAGAGCCACGTTGCCTTCCTCCGTCACCTCAGCCTCATACTTTCCACTGATCATCAACGCGAGATCGTTAGCATACGCGATAAATCTGACTGATGCCGGCAACTGGTGTCGCAGAATGTCGTCAAGTACGATAAGCCAGATGAGTGGTCCCAGCACGGAACCTGAGGGACCCCCACCAAACACATTCCATTCCAATGACTCCTCCGTCGTTTGGATATGCGAACAGCGATTGTGGAAGTATTACGATACTTGCCGTAACAGTAAGAACTTATACCATTATTCCTTAGTGTGTTCATGGCCACATCCCAGGGAATCGAACCAAATTTCTTATGTCTAATAGAACGAGCGGCGGGTTCGCCAAGTCCCACTCCTGACTTCAGAGGCCCACTCCAGCACACTGCCTTTGGCCATGATGGTAGAACGCCCCCTTCGGAAACCGTACTGATGACGATGAAAGTCCCCACCGTCTTCCAGCTCCGCTACTAGCCAATTGAAGATCACTTTCTCCGAGACTGTAGTCATATTGTTCAGGAGACACAGAGGCCTAAGTGCCCGACCGACTGTTGTTTCTCCGCGCTTAGGGATGATCACCACTCTTGACTCCTTCCAGCAGTCCGGGAAGACCGCCCTCAAACTGGTCGTTGAGAAGTTGTAAAAAGATGCCAGGTGATTTGCGCATCAGTCCTTTCAGAACAGACGCCGGAATACCGTCTGGGCGCGGACTGCTAGTGTTTTTCAGTCCAAAAACGGCAATTGCAACTTCGTCTATGGTAATGCGTCTTCTCTCGTAAACATCGACCGAGTAAATGTGAGCTTCCTCCCAAGGAAAAAGCCGTCCCATGGCAGCAGCAGCGTCGTCCCAGGGGAAGTTCGGCGACCGAATCTTTTCGTTACTATCTTGTAGGCACTGCCCCAGGGGTCATTTTTGAGCTTTTCGCATAGAGCCCTCCAGCTGTTTTTTTAGCCTTTTTGATCTCATAGTTGAGTGTTCGGCGAGCTAGCCTGTAGTTCTCCATGGCCGCCACTACATTAATGCTGCCTTGCCTTCGGAGCCGCTGCGCATTTGGTTTGCTGGAATTTCTCCCGCCACCACCCCATTCGGTCGCCCTAGAGCATAAGACCGAATGTCTGTGCCACGAA
>JAAAKQ030467208.1:0-24114 GCA_010016005.3 Zanna intricata | reverse complement strand
GTGGCACAGACATTCGGTCTTATGCTCTAGGGCGACCGAATGGGGTGGTGGCGGGAGAAATGCCAGCAAACCAATATGTCTTAGTGTTATGGTTTCCGCCCAGGCAAGGGCGCTGAGAAAACCATTCTTAGGTTTTTAGATACAACTGAGGCAAGCAAATGCAAGTACGTACTCGGCGTCAATTTATAGTGGCCCTTTCCTTTTTTCTAATAACAGCGGCGTGGTTGCACGCAAAATTAAATTCTTACTCTCTCGAGCAACAAGACTATCGTGACGGTGACGGCGACGTCGAAGAAGACGGTGGTTGAAGTAGGAAAGACCCTGTCAAAAGGTTATCCGCAGGGCAGTATTCTAAATCCCCTCGTCTGGCTCGTCGAACTCGATTCTCTGATGCCGTTGAGATTGCCCCGTGGCTGCCTATCGTTGCTTGTGCTGAATGGGCTGCTGCTGGTCGAAGGAAACTCGCAGTTGGAGATAGAATCCCGAGCGACACAGTCATGTAAGGTCTTGCGACTGTGGAGTCTTCAGATAAGATGGTTTTCAGTGCGAAGAAAACCACTTTGATGGTCTTGAAGGGCCATTTAGCAGAGACTCGTCTCCCCGAGTCGTGATGAACGATCTTCCGATTAGGTATTTCACCATTCAAATATATATGGGTGTTATCCTTGATAAGAAACTCAATTCAGCAAGCACCTTCAATCGTCTCAAGAAAAGCACATGATGTTTTCTTTGGTGTTTGTAGAGAGTCACCCATCCCGATGGGAAGTTGGATTTTTGTACTACGCGTATACTTTACAAATGTGTCTGTGAGGCCATAATTTTGTACGTTGTGCCCGTCTGGGCTCATCGTATGCGATTCCAAGGCTGTAGGGATATTTTATTACAAGCCTAGCGTCTTCTTTTGTTAGCAGTTATCGGAGGTTACAGAACCGTCTCGCGAGAGACAGTATCTGTGATCGCTGGCAGTAAACCAATTGATATCCTACCTACAGAACGTAGCATGCGGTACACCTCTAATAAGGAAGGCCATCTTACCCCAAGGCGTATGCGAGAAATAGAAGACCAAATTTTTTACTCTTGGCAAGCTAAGTGGAACAATTCTTTTACTAGTCGATACACGCATGGTATCTTCCCAGATGTTCGAGGTTTGCAAGCGCTTAGGTGAGTTTCCCCAATCGGTACACGACGCAATTTCTGTCGGGACACGGTGGCTTTAGGCAAAATTTAGTTAGGTTTGGTTTGGTTGACTCCAGACTATGCCTGGAGAGTAGAGTCGATGACACTGTGGACCATATCCTTTATGTTTATCCCCGGTACGAAGCTGAACGTACCAGAATTGTTAAGGAGCTTGAGAGAATAAATTCTTTTCTAGATCTACGGGTCAATTGGAAGACCCGCAAAGAATGAACGTCGTAGCTTCCTCCGATTTCTCGCCCTGGGCAGATCTGCTGAGGGTATAGAGTAGAATCCCGGGTGGCTAGGGACCGCCGGGCCGAAGGTAGGCGTGTTGGCATCGAGCCACGGTCAGATTAGTTTATCAAAGATCGAAAGTTTAGCTGTCGGATGGATGGCGACTGCACTGCCAAGGGCACTGGTCCCATGCAGCCGTGAAGTGTAGCGCCATCCAGACAGAGCAGTCTAGGTTTTTTTTAATCGCTGTCGGCGGGACGGGGATTGCTAAGCCGTTGGCATAGCAGTCCATGCAGCCGTGGGGTTGTAGGTTCTTCTTGACGAGGGCAGATGTGATAAAAAAAAATGTCACGCGATGATAAGTTTAATTTAACTTGCAACAAAGGTTAATTTTAATTCGGTCGATTTCGACCTATAAGGGAACTAGGTGTAAATTATCGTTGTTGCGAGCAACATTTTCTTTCTTAGTATGATCGGTAAATTACCGATAAAAATGAGACATTTACAGTCACTATTAGCTTGTTAAATTAGAGAGATAGGCGCGGAGTTCATGCTTCCGCGAACTCGGATAGCTAGTTCAGAGGGCAACGACGAGTAGGACAGAATGAGAAGATTTCTGAAAGAAGCCTACAGGGAAAACAAAGGCTGAGTCAAAATTCACTGATGTCTACCGAAGCATTTACATCGGTGGCATCCCAAACGAGGCAAGGCTGATGACTGTGATGTGTAATCACTTCGAGGATCAATAAGACGACTCCCGGTAAAGCCCATCAGGGCTAGGAACGGGAGGGGTGGTGTGGCGACTGGAACGTCACATGGCAGTTACTTCATCTTCATCCCAACGGGGGTTGGGATGAAGATGCCAAGAAACCAGTGAACCGTTCTCGGACGGATCTGTTGGGAAGGAAGCTGTCGGTTGACTAACCGATAATTGTATGTCGTTAAAAGCCCAACGGGTAAAGTCAGAACATCTGAATCGTACATTAAATACAAAAAAACCTTATGCATTATGCAGCGAACCGTATAAAACATTCCCTTTGCGTAAACTGTATAACCAGATTATCATCAAATGATTTGAAAGAAAAGGCTTTTTGAAATTAAGAAAGAATAAATGGTACATTAATTTTTAATTTAATCGTTACTATAAAGAAACAGTAATGGAATATTATGTGCATAATGCGTAAACGGGAAATACAAATTATTTTATAACAGGGATATAAAATTGCCAAATTAAGTTCCATTATTTAAAAAACGAATCGCATCGTAATTTCTGAAATAATATTTATTTTAACATTTCAAAATACAAATTTAAATGTCACTTTATTATCTTATACAGACAAATTATAAAACTATAAAAGGAAGTAAAGTAAATTATATGTTAAAATGTAAAACAAAAAAAAAACATTTATAAAACATGCACGTACAATCTGAAATACAAATAAAACGACTTATCAAATATTCAGATGGTTCTAAGTACACGATTTCATGAAAACTAATAAAACATTATCATATGAAAACAGTAAATTCTATACCTAGGTACTTTCCCCACCTACTGTAAACTACATTTAACCGACTCTTCAAACCGACATTATCAATCAGAAACTGAGAAAAGTGGTCGTGTCATTTGAAACTTAACTGACAGTTACAAGTTTAGTTAACCATTACTTTTTTTTTCTATTTCTAACTAGTTACCATATCCGTATTGTTAAAGTTAGCCTAACTCATTAACATATCCTGTTCTATTCTCGACTGCACAAATTTAGATTTTCTTTGGCTTCATTATTCTTTGTTTTAAACTTTATTTACAAAAAGTGTATGTCATCAAAATTAGCAAGCATTTCAAGCTCGTTAATTTAAACAAAAAAAATTGGTCTAAAGAAAAGGATTTAACTCTACCAATAATTTTAAAACTTTTAATAATTAAATTATTTCATACAAAGATAAATATATAGTAGATATATATATATATACTACAGACACAAATATAGATACATTAAATTATCATTTATAAATTAATTGTCCAACGACAACAAATTTCATTTAAAACCATTTTATGAAGATCTGAATACTAAATGAGTATAAAAAACTCTGTGAAACATCTCAAATAATTTACAGAGGAGTAAAACTTTCACAACAGTTATGAGAGATTTCTTTACTAGGAATAAATATTGCATCAGAAGAATTTCTAGTAAATCTGAAACTGTAAGGACCAATCCTTAGCACTAACACCAATTTCTTCTTTCTCTTTTTCAGAAAATCAAAATTTTATGAAAAATTGTTTTAAATAATTTATGAATATTTACACTAATTACAATCAATCGACTACTGGAGGCCGACAATGGGGCCCGCGGCCGGCCTCGGGGCAGGTCGGGCCTCCCCTCACTCGCCTTTACCGTCTAGCCAGGGACCCAGCAATGTTCGTCAACTTCATGATTGTGATAATAATGCTGATAAATAACAATTAAAGCACTCAGGATTTTTAGAAACTCGAAAAATAAACTAAATTACAAAACACAGAATAATAATAACTATGGAAACTAAAGTACACAAACTTTGTCAAGGAAAACTTCATAACTTACTTTTGTTCCCACAGTGACACAAATATAACAATGAAGTAAAAAGATTTTGTTTCTTTCATGAATATCTTTAATTAAAAATTCACCTACAAGAGGTGCGGAATAGGGCCTCGATCTATGGCTTAAAACCTTCCCAGGGATAACACGAATGTATCCTGAAAATCCGAAAGCAATTGGTCGGTTGGTTCTCGCGTGATGCTAGAACATACAAACAAAAAACAGACAAACAAATTTTCGCCTTTATATATAAGACACAGAGCTAAACAAAAACAAAAGTGTTCCTAGAAATACATTTTCGTATTCTACGTATCAAAAGGAATGAAAAAAATGGCTATTGAAAAATATGGAGATTACACCTTTCGTTTTCCTTCTGGCTATCTTTCTGTGTTTTTTTTTAAAAAAAAAAAACGTATATCTCAAGAATGGATCGAGAAATTATTTTAATATTTGTTACATATTTTTGCATCGGCTTTCTTTAACAGACTAAAAGTTATTGTGTAAACTCTTCACAATTTTCAAAATTGTATCAACTCAATTCTTTAATCTTTTAAAACTGGAAACGTTAATTTTATTAAAGTACGTTTTATTAGCTAAATGTTAAGCCTTTCATAAAAAGGCCACCGTACTGCAATAAAAGTAACGTCTTAGAAATTGGTTTACTTACAGTAAGTTCGATTAGCAGTTACTGAAAGTATGAAAAAAAATTTTTTATTATTCAAGTTAATTAATTTAATGATTGAGGAAATAACATTCAGCTGAAAAGTTCATAATTTTCTGCAATATGTCGACTGTCAACTGATTTTCAAAAATCAGTCAAAATGTCATTTTTTTTACAATGAAAGGCTCAAAACTGTAGCTAATAAAACATAATTTGAGGAGAATTAAATTTTATTAGCAAAATGAAATTTTCTACAAATGTAAAATTGAGGGATTAAAATACTGCAGTCAGACCAGTCATCTAATAAAGAATTGAAACATAAAATATGACTGACCTTGAAATAATCCTCAAAATCCTAAGGAGACTCTAATATTGGCCCAGAAAAACAAAAATCAGATACATTGACTGAAATCAAATAAGGAAATTTATAAAATCAAGAAAATTATAAAATAGCCGATCTCCGTGGCGGAGTGATAGCGTACAGTCTTTCGTCTCGGGATTCTGAGTTCAATCCCGAATAGACATGGCATTTTTTATACTCTAAAAGATTCCATTTCCATATTCAGAGTTTCTGTGGCGAGTTTATTAATTTATCAAATAAAAAATAAGATTAAAATTCCTTAAACAAATGATCCGAATGAATCCAAAAAAAAAATTAAGTGAAAAAATCTTTGACAAACATTGGAAACTAAAAACTCAAGCAGTATACATAAAGTAGATGAAAGAAGAACTTCAAAACCTAAGGATAAAATAGAAGGACTGTTTGGATGGAATGAAGCTTAGAAAAGATCTACAATGCAACGGTTCTTGTGGTTAGAAGAAAATGGATAAAAGGAAAATGGGTGCACTCCGAGAAAATGAAGAACTACAAAAGGAATGATATTGTCATGTTCCCTAGTAGGAAGCTAAAAAATTAAAGAAAAATAGTAGTAATCTGATAAAACTAACAATTACAATGATAAAAAAATCGCCTTGGCTGGCTTTTTGAAAATTATGAACGTGTTTCGTCGTAATTTTTTATTTATTAGAAAAAGTTGGGGCAAACATGTGTACTATATGATTCTTCGCAACTGATTTTGAGAAATTAACTTTTTTTTAAAAACAAAACAAAATGACGGACAGAGAGAAAACGAAGGTGAAACGGGCAATTTTTTCAGAGAACTTTTTTTTATTCATTTTATACGCAGAACTCGAATATATAAAGCACGGTGCACTTTTTTGTTGCATTCTGTGTATCTTTTAATTTAAAAGGATTAATAAATAAAAAATGAAATTAAAAAGTTACTGACTTCCCTTTTGAACAGAAATGTTATCGAGTTATATTTTTTAATGTTATTTTTATAAATGGTGATAATTAAACCAAATTTTACACAATACTTCATTTATAATTTAAAAATTAGAATATAAGCTATTTTCGAAAATAGCTTTTACACTCTAATCGTCGCTAAAATTAGATTTCTGTCAAAAGTGTTTTATATCCTTAAGGTCATTTAAACTACCGTTTCCTTTTTCGGAAATTCTATTTGGTTGTTGAACCTTCATGATCTCTTCATCTAAAGGAACGTAAATTTTTATTGGCAATGGAATTTTATCCTTATTTGGTATCCTAAATTAAATTTTCAGCTTGCATCTTTAAGAGTTGCGACGAAACAATTTCGGTATATAATAAAACCTTACCCAGGTCTAACAAATCCACTTCAGTTTGAATACGCCTATGAAACAACAAATATTTTTATCAAATTATTTGAAATTTATCACATTCTATATTTTTAATAATTTTTTAACAACACACTGTACCAAGGCTCTATTAAATATTTGCTAACGGAGAATTTTACATTTATTAATCGCACAAAACAAACGCTTAGATCAAATAAACTACCTTAAAACTGAAAATATAAAAGCCACGATATAAATCAGACTTCCATTGTTTTCCGTTGGAATTCATATTACGTTATACAAAACTACAGAGGTTATATTGAAATGCAGAACTTGCTGCTTATTATGATAGGATCATGTCGTGATCCTGAAGAAGAAATGTACTTTACCTGGTGATTTAATGTTTATTATACCACAAATTACGAACATTAAAAAGATGTAAAACAACTGAAAACGAAAATTTCATTTACCTCTAAATATACATAAAAGAAAAAACTACTTCAGTAGTAATAGTAAAACAACAAGCGATATATAATCTTATTGCGTAGATTAAAATAATTCACCAATGTTACCAAGATTGGTATTGCAAAGGATTTATCGCTTAGAATATTGTTTTTTTTTTTCTTTTCGTGACGAAGGACAATGACCCAACATTAAGAAGCTTTGCTTGTCGCCTACACTTAGTAACATAAATGAAACGCACTGACATCCGTTAATTGTTTGTATAATTTTAAAACAATAAACGACCACGTGATTACTAATACTTTTTCTTCATTAAGTAACGCTCAAAATATATCATACTAAATTATAAATAAGTAAATACGTTAAATTGTCCGTAGAGTGCTTGGAACCTTATTAATACTGAACTGTATTCGGTTATCAAAAATCGACTTCAATTAGATCTAAGCTCGGTTTTTCCTAAATTTATTACCTGGCGACAGCACATAATTTTTTATCTCATATCTTTAGTATATTCGAAAAAGGAATGTACCTTTTTTCCACTTAAAACTTAAGTGAAAAAAACGAGGATATCATTTCGTTGTTATTTCCCGAGACATCTTTTAATAAAAGATATACGTTTTATTTAAGATATACGTTATAAATTGCCATTAAAAAAATTTCAAGACGTGAGAAAGGCAAATATTTTTGCAAAAGAAATCGATTATTGGATAATTTGCCTAATAATCGATAGTGCAACCACAAAATTAACCTACACTCCATACAAGAGGAGTCCTACGTAGGGATGGAGTCCTACAAATTCCATACATACTGAAAAATCTGTGTATTCAATGCTGGAGTTTTAAACGTTTGTCAAGCATAATCGTCTTACAAATCGAACTAATATTCCTTTGCATTATTACAGAGTAATTACAGCTTTTATCTTATAGATGCCACTTAGTTTTTTCTTTTACATTATTTTAATCACATAATACAACATTTTTAAAGAAAACTTTTATTCTAGAAATCTGAATGATAGATGGAGGTCGAATCTCTACCGTATAAGCGTTTTCTCTGATCTTTTGTGTAATGCAACATTAAAAAAACTATATACATATATACAAATTATTTGTAGTAAAAGTTTAACAATAAAACAAAAACATCTAAAAAAAACAAAAATTTATTCATGATTTCAAAGTCTTAAACGAGCTGCAAACGAAGCTAAAGCGTTTATATACATATGTACATGTAATTCACACGAAACAATGAGAAATTTTGCATAAAAATAAGTTAAATGTAAGATGCGTATCCATAAAAATGTATTTTTACAATTTACAGTTTTATTTTGTATTTTCTTTTAAACAAAAAAAAAATTAAATTAAAACATAAAAGCTGTTTATTTTTAACTATATTTTGTAATCATTGCTGTTACTCAGTCGGACTTAATAAGCAGTAAAGAAATCTGATTACGTGGTTTCATTTAAAGTTGCAACCGATACTTGAAACTATGATCCAATTAATCATACTGTAGCTAAAATAAAATTAGATTAGCTTCTTATCCTAATTAGACCGTAAAATAAAATTATGATAAGGTTGAAAAAGAAAAGAAAATTAACGTAACAAGAAATCTTCGTTTTTACAAATGAATCATTGACAAAAAATGTCCACAGATACACAAATATTTTAGTATATACAAACAAAAATGTATATACGTATAGTACATACAAGTATATACTCACGCACTTCTTCATACATACATTTCTTTCTATACATACATAGAAAGAAATAACATTTTTTAATTAAGTCTAAAAAAAATACTATATAAAATATACTATGATACTGTAAAAAAAATATAAATTTTTATAAGAATAAACGATTCAACAAATTGATTAAATACGCAAGTGAAAAAATAGTTTAGAAAAATAAAACGCCTAATACTTATGCAACACTTAATACTGTTAAGAACTTAGAATTGCCTACAAAATACAAAACAAACGACATGAAACGCAAACTATAAGAAAAAATAACGCTATATATATTATATTATATCATATATTTCAATTAAAAAATATTTTAATACTTATTGAAGAAACCGATACCAAATTTAATTTAGTTTAACATGTTTTTACTTTCTCGGTTATATAATACACACCATAAGTATAATTAGTAAGAACAAAAAGTATAAAAGTAAGAACAAAATTTCGTTTGACTTAAACCGGATATAAAAATAGGAAATTAAAAAAAAAAAAAAAAAATTACAATTTTAACATTGAAAAATTCCAGTTAGATGTATGGATAAAACGTAGCATTGTGACTTCCGTACATGAGACAGAGAAAAATAAGATCCTCTAAATCAAAGTTTTACTTTAAGGGTAGGTAAATATTTTTTCATAAAATTAAATTCCCCCCTGATGGCTTTTGATTTTATTCAAACCTCAACAATCGATGGAAGCAAAATTCCCTTTTTTCTCTTTTTAAGTAAAAGTCACATTCTTGTAATACCGATTATATTACATTAGTACGTCGGTTATTTATTAAGGCAGTTTCATTTGACGGTGAGAGAATAGTCTATCTTTGTTTTATTTTTTAATTAACATACGATTTAATAAATGATGATATAGACATCAAGATATCAATCTCGGATTGGATTAACCGATTTTTATGAAATGTTTACGATGACTCCTGAATACGGGGCACGGATTTCAATTACTTTTGGTTTCAATCGGTCAAGGGGGTAGGGTTAATATGGATCACACATCTCAAAATTTTACTCAAATAATAGAATAATTTTTTTTTACATAATTATAATATGAGACGATGAGCAGTCACACACATCCCTATGGAGTTCATAGTAACCTGTAATATGCATTAACTTATATAATTTGGCTGGTATTTAAAGAGTTAAACGTAATAATAACAGCCTCAGTATTTTTAATTTATCCTAATAAGTAGATTACCAAGGTAACATATAATGAGACTACATAATAACTTCATTAATTAAGAAAAAAGTAATAAAACATTATCTTGTCTCTCTCTATTCTTTAAAAAAACCCTTGTAACGTTTATACTGATAAAACTTAACGTAAAAAGTTCAAAAGGTTAATAACCGCGGGGGCGTTTTATACATGTATAGTAGACTATAATAATATTGTTTGAAGTGAGCGTTTTGATTATGTGCTTTAGAGCGCGCTGCCGTCTTGTACACACTGTCTGAGATAATATCTGTCTATTCATGTTATACAGTCACACCAAAAAGAACATAATATCTTTCGGCATACCGACAAATTTCTTCTTATTTTTTTTTACTTATAATTTTTCAATCTTGTCTAAATAAAGGTGTGATCAGTTCTGACAGGTTATCTAACAAAACAAAGTAAAGTACCTTTATATGTACGGTACGAAAGTAAATTGACTTCAAATTTAATCAGCTGAGATTCATTTACACAGTATTAAAAAAAAATAATAAAAATAAATTTAAAAAACCGCCCGCCATATACTTAAAAAAGTTATTATTGATTTAATAAAAAAAACAAAATAATAATTTTGCTGATCTCCAAAGTGAAATGGTAGCATCTTAATCTTTCATCCGGAGGTCCTGGGTTCGAATCCCGATCAGACATGACATTTTTCACACGCTATAAACTTCCATTCACAGAGGACAAACTCACCGAACCAGTCGATTCCCGTCATCTCAGAAAAAAATAAAAATAAATAAATACTAGTCTTAAAGTTGTCAATATATAAATAATGAATTTCATATAAACAATGGAGGGAAGTAAGGTGTACAAGATCTTGCAAAGAAAGAAGAGGCAAAACACTCCTGCTACAAAATCCCAATCTGGGACCGTTTGGCATCGGTAAAAATAACATTCCTTCTTTGAATCGAAGGTCGCAAGAGGACTCGAAAGGTCGTTCGTGTGGCCCGATGCCCCGATCTTATGCCACGGATGCAGACAATAATGTCTTTGCTGATTTTGTTGGCAAGGGTGAAATAAAACAACCTACCAACCGAGATAGAATTCTTGGTGTAACAAATCGGTCGTCTGATAAGCCTATTGACGGAAGTTATTACCAAGATTTTTTAACGGTGAATTTTTTAAGAATTACGACCTGGAACGTCAATGATCTGGTAAGTCGAAGGAGGAATCGGAGACGGTGATAGCTATGGAATTTTTAGATACTTACTTCCGAAACGCAATTTATTGACCTAACTATTTCTGTTTTAGAGGCTACATGGTCTACACCACTAATCACCCGGATGGTAGAGCACATGTAGGTACTGCGGTTCTGGCGCAGAACCGCAATTCTGGCTAAGAATATTATAAGGCATCACCTGCTTCCAGGTTGAAGCACGGACCATATTCAGCCGACCTCAATTGAAATATTACACTGGCTTCGACCAATCGTATTATCTACAGTTTATTGTCCTGCTCATCATGCGATCACAGAAGACTTGTTTTCGGAATTCTTTGGCACACTGGAACCCGTTTTATTGTGGGGGTGACTGGAACGCAAAGCACGTACTATGGGGATCTCGACTCATAACGAATCGAGGGAGGGCCTTGAAGGATAGTATTGACAACTGCGGTTGAATGTTATTTCTGGACTGCAGTCTACATACTGACCTATAAGTGTAACAAAGATTTATTGATCCTGATTAATTACTTATATGTCGTCTCGGAAGTTTCTCTTTTTTAGACCAATATAGAGAATAATAATGATTCCTCATCGATCATTCGCTAGTTCTGTTGACGGTTAACACGATGGTTATAAACAAGAAGGAATCCCCGGTACGGCATATTAACCACACAGACTAGGAAATACATTGAAGCTGGGTGGAAGACAGGCTGCCTAATTCAGGCACCAGGTTGCAGTTACTTTGAAATGCCCAAATGACGTCGATGTAACGACCCGGCGACTGACCTTGATTATGATGGAAGCCCCATTTGACTCCCGAGGGAGAACATGGTCTTCGGGAAAGCACAGATTATCCAAGAGAAGTAAAGAATCTGATTGCCACTAGCAGAAAACTTCGGAGAAAATGACAATTATAGAGAAGGGCTGAAGATAGGAGAGCAATGAACAGGTGTGCTCCTAAGTTAAAAAATTCTGATATGGACTATTAAGAACGAGACGTTCAAACACTACGTGGAAAGTCTTTCCCCTTTGAGTAGAGATTGCCATTCGTTCTGGAAGGTAACGAGAAGACTTTTTCAGCCTCCGCTCTCATTTTTACCTTTAAGTATAGCGACTGGATGAGGTGATAGTGACGGTCAGAAGGCAGAACTATTTTCTGAACACCTTATTAAGATCTTCTGGCCAAATAAAGTGGAAAAAAACATATGTTGAGGAGATTTATGACTTCTTGGGTAGTCCGAGTCCTCTGCGTATACGGCGTTTCACATGGACAGAAGTGTCGGTAGCGATCGGGAAATTTTTTTTGGGTAAATCGGTTTTCTTACATTACTCTCGCCACCACCCCATTCGGTCCCCCTTAGTGCAATACACCACTCGCATTTGTGTCCCGCCGTTCTCTTGTCATCTATTAACTAAAATTGTAGGCGCACCCCGTCTATATTAAAATATGTAGCAGTCATAAATGTAAAATTTATCTCGTAAAAGACAGCAATTCGCCATCAAGCCTAGGTCACTGAATGCCAGCAAGTATCTGTCCACCATTTACAGCGCTTTGAGCTGGACCTTCCCGCAAACATACAGTTCATCACTCGCCAGGTGGAACCTGTACAGATATTGCCTTAGATTCACATGATCGGTGTGCACCTGGGCTCCCTTGCCCTTAAAATGAACTAGGAAAGTAAGGATAAATGAAAGTCGGATGCTTAAACAAAGCTCCTGGGTTTGATTTTATAATTTGGACGCAAGGATAGGAGTTTATTATCTCCCTATAATCACAGCACTTGGACGATTGTCCCTTGTTGCTGTGACTAGTTTGTCCGACGGGTCATTGTTTATTTAATGGCGGTTATAGATTGTTGTGTTATGGATGGGGTTGTTATTTGCGTTCCGGTCCATTAGACAGACCACTGTGAAATTATTGACCGGGGCTGATCGTGGGAGAGTAGGCGCATATGAGCTTCGTACTCCAGGCGTGATTCCCTTTCAGTTCGTCTCCTGAAGCCCTTTCTTAATAACTGATAAGATGATGTTTATGTTACTATTTAGAGCCACGGAATACGTAAAACACCTCTTCATTGTCATCCTTCGGATGATGAATTTCCCACTGTAATGGAAAGTGTCACAAATAATGATGGTCCCAAACCAGGCAAACTGTCGAAAATCGTCGTATAGATCTACCAGCCTTTTGCCGAATCTCCCTAAGATCTTTGAGACGGTCTTCCTTGGACAAACTAGATCTGTTTTAGTAGAAGAGGTTGTTATTCCTGACTGCCTATTTGGTTTCCAGACTGGGAATTCCAGCACTGAACAAATTCATAGCAATATTCATGTCATCACCAGCTGTTTAGGAAGGAAGGAATATTGCTGGGCGGTATTTTTGGATACCCAAAAGAATGGAAGGATCGAAGGTATTGTTGGCTGGTCTGCTGTACGAGCTTAAAATTAGGATGCAACAACCATATTACTTGGTATTGGCCTTGATATTACTTTGTATTACTATCTTGATGGATGGTTCTCACCAGATAAATATGGCCAAGAGTTATCAGACTCTTTTAACACGAAATCGGGGATCCCACAGGGTTCAGTCTTGTACCCGGGTTTGTGTTCAATCTATTCTGTTGATCTTCCTAGCACAGAAAATCTCTTGCGCCTTTGCTGATGATACGGCGATTATGGCGGTTGACGTTAACCTAACAGTAAGAGAAACTGCAATCGGAATTTGATCTTCTCACTGAGTGGCTCCCTAAATGGAAGGTACATTATGCAAAGTCAAGTCATGTGACATTTGCGATGAGGTGAAGAGTCTGCCTAGATGTTTCACATCCTTCATTCAGACAATGTACGATACCTAAGACTTTATTTGGACACCACCTAACATGGAAAAACCACGTGAAAGTAAGAGAAAACTATTAAATATCAATCTTAGGCGGTTGAATTAGTTATTAGGAAGCAGATCCGTGTTATCGGTAAATAAGAGACTGTTGTATTAAACCTTTATAAAACGTTTTTAAAGCCAATATGGGACTACGGGATAGAATTTTGAAAAGCAAAATTTTTTTTGAAAAGCAATTTCAGAAAGCAAAAGCAATATCAACACATCATAAGGTTCCAGAACAAAGTCCTGAGGAACATATCGAAGGCACCATGGTTTTCAACGAACAAGAAGATCCAAGATTACCTAGGGATGCCATCTATTCGTAAAGAAATTCACCTTAAGCTCAAATTGCATACTTAACCTTAATACGCGTGAAACTATCTGGCTGTTAACCTACTGGACAACAATGAGGTTGTAAGACAACTGAAATGGTTACATGTATTGGAATTTGAGACTGCTATGCAGTTAATGTTGAACTATATTTGATTTGTTAATAATTTAACTGTTGTGTTAACTATTTATACTTTCTGCTATATCACATTACTTGTTGATTTATTTGTACTTACGGACTTTGTGTGGATTATTAGTTTTATATATATATATATATATATATATATTTTATTCATTGTACTTTAATTCTTGTCCAAACTTTTATTGTATTGCTCTGGGAGGTATCTCTGGAAACCTCTCTTTCATTTCATGTTACTTTATATCATTTACTTATAGTTTCTTTATTTGGGAAACTGATTTTAGATAAAATAGTATGACAAAAAAAAAATCACCCTATAATTATTAAAATAGAAGCAAATTTTTAAATGTTTTTCCTTTTTTATCTGGAAAAACGTTTATCAATCATTTTATTAAAAGAAAGTTTTACCAAACATGATTTACGAGTATTAAACTTTTGTGAAAGACAACGTTAGTATGAAAAAAAAAATAACAAAAAATTATTATGAAGACATTTGCAATATTTCTTTTATGTCACACCACTGCTGAAAATTCTTAATAATTTTGATTGGAAACATTGAATTATCGAGTTTTTGTTCCCAAAAATGATTTTTGTTTGTTAAGAAGAGCTTATAAAAATAACTTCTCTATTTTAGTGGAAAAAGTTTCATTCACATGATACAACTTTCTAAACCATGTCAAAGAATTTCACTTCTATGCCCGAAAAATATTTTTGCAATTTATCGTTAAAGTGACATTAATGTTTACTTTCTTGTATGAAGTAAAGGTACAGTAGTATCGTGATCACAAAAAAATTTCTTATTATTTATTATAGAATAAATAATAAGTAATTATTATTTATACAGTAATAAAGTATTTCTTAGTTTACTATTGTAAGATCCATATATTTCATTAATAAAGATTTTATTTGGCTATAACTCTGGAACCAATGAGTGGTACATTGTTTAAAAACTTGTACTTCTTACAAGGAAGTAAAATTATGAAAAAATTTCAGAAGTTATTAATGAAATAAAATTTTATAAATTTTTATTTTTAAAAATGTGTATATGTAAATTAATAGTCGTACAAGGAAGTCATGTATAGTCCACATCAGATTTTTACTTTCGAGAAGAATTTAAAACTAGGCTGCCAGTGTACTGCATATAGTTTGTGGGTTCTAACACAACACTTAGTTTACATTCTGTCGGCTAGATGTCGCAACTAATCACCTCCCAGCATAGTATTTCATTACTAAGAAAGCCATGTAAAACTAAAACCACAGATTCAATTTTTCATACAGCTTTTACAATCTGTACATTACATGTGAAAATTGTTATAAAAACAATTCTCATTTACGATAATGAAAAGTGTACAGCAGCTGGACCCATCATTAATTGATAAAGGTCAAAAGAAAAATCTTTTAGATGCTTCAAAATCAGTCATTATTTCCTGTGGTTTAAAGTAGGTAATTAACTATAAAGAAAAAATAATCTTTATGTAAAAAATTTAAAGTCTTTATGTAGATTGCAAAACTGTTCAGAGACAAAATTCAACACCCATGGTGTGGAAAGCACCCTGCAATGGGCAGATTGTGAAAACAACTGGAAGAATGACTAAATTGAAAAAAATAGTAGTGAAAATTTTCTTTCACAACATTTAGTATTTTAGTAAAATATACATTTTTTGAAAATTTATGCGATTGGAAAGCATTTTCTGTCTTCTCCTCATATAACAGAAAGGGAGAAAATTTGGGCAGACCAAATAAAGTAACACTAACCAAGAAACATGCTGATACATGAATGAATATGTTAGAAGCATTAACATTTATCTAGTACAGCTACATGAGAATCAAAGTTATAATAATCATTTTATTTGCTACTAAATTTACGTATGCTTTAAAACCTCCATTATGTAACTCATTAGCAAATTAATTATATGTTTAATAAAAGTATTGTAGTTAAACCAGTTGACCTTTAAATTTATCATCTAAACAAATTAAGCCTATAAATAAATAAGTATAAACACATAAATAATTTTTTTTTTTTTTGTACTATTCAGTATAGTGTCCTCTCTAAAATAACAAATATCTGAACAATATCTTTACGATCCAAGATTTGATGAAAGGAAAATTCTGGTATTCACTTTCCAGTGATGAAGAGAGAGCAATGATTGGATATATTAACAACTGTTAGTATATAAGTATCTAACAATTGAAGGGATCCAGCTACAACTCAATATAAGTACCCCTGTTACAAATGCAAGTGGCCTTCTCTGAGGGTGAATGATCAATGGTGGGTACATAACTCTATTTCCCTGTTGATCAGAAACTGCTCCTGAAAGCGGAGGAAGCTCTTCAGGAAGTAAACTGAATAAGAATACAGAAGGCAATTGAAAATCACAATATTAAAGATTCTAGGGATCATTTTTTTAATTACACTTTGGCTTCTAATGTTAAATGTTCCAAAGCTTAAAGTAACATCTCATTCTGATGTCCGAAAGAAGAAAAGAAAAAAAATTAAGTACCAGTTGTGTTTAGAGACCTGGAATGCCAAGTCTTTGTTACAGAGTACAAAGTTAGATAATAATCTCAAGAGGGAAATGCAGATAAATAAAATAGATTAGATATAAATAGATATAGATACAAATAAGATAGATTAGATTAAATAAATAAAATCGATATTATGAATCCGTGAAGAAAGGTGAAAGACAGGTCAGGGTGAAATTAAGAATGGAGAAGTTATCATATCTATTCTGGGAGAAAGGGAAAATGGGAAAAGGGAAGAAAGGGAAAATGGAGATGCAATAATTAAGAAGAATGAAATGCCGAAACAGGAGCAAAACGTATTTTATACTGGGTATTTGCTTTAAAACACAACCTAAGAAAAATAGTTTTTAGAAAAGTTATTAAAATAATTTTGGATTAAGACGTTAGCAGCTCTACCTATTCTTTTATAATCAGCTGCTATAATTTTTTATTTCTTTTTTGTGAACAGTTAGTATTATATTATTTTTTATTAAAAAGAAATGGTTTTGAACATGGAAAAAAGAATTTTAATTTAGAAAATTATTTAATACCTAAATCTTTTGTTTTGTAACATGAAACTTTACATTTGCAGTTACTGGGTAAGAATGTACCAAATAAATCTTTAATAGCGCCAGAAATCTAAGTAGATTTAGGTAGGGCCAAATGTTACATGGTAAGTATAACAATGGATCTTTTGAGAAATTTATAAGGTGAAAGATTAATATTGACTGGCTTATGTTATGGCCAGCTAGTTCACCTGCAAATTTTTTTCTCTGGGGATATCTAAAAGGATATGCATTAAAAAATAATCCATACACAACTGAAGAACTAAATGCCAACATAACTCAAGAATTATAAGAAATTGGGAGAAGTACACTTTGAAAAATTGTATTAAATATGAAAAAGAGGATAAAGGCATTGATGAAAATGATAGACACTTTCAATATTTATTATAACAAAAATTTTATCTCTGCATTAAATTAATCACATTAAATATTATTTTTCTTTTAAAAGTGTTGCTTTTTTTTGTTGCATTTTAAAAGAAATACCCATTATTAATGATAGATTATTATCATCCAAGACTGGGATGTTACCACAACTTCACTTATAGTACAATTATATATGCCATTATCGAACTATGAAGATGTATTTTAGATGTAATAAAATCATAAAAGTACTGCTGTAAGGTACTCATGGGTGACTGGAATAATGTAATAATCAGAGAAGATGAAAAGGAAGTCTGGCAATAAAATTTGGTCTAGAAGAAGTAATGGAAAAGATTATTCATAAATATAACATTTGCTTCAAAAATCTTAAAAGGAGATATATGTGAGTACATACCTGAGGAAAAAGCTGCCTATCAAAGAGGCCATATCTTAGTACATGAAAGTTGTTGAAATGCTGAGAAGAAAGTGAATGGGTTATTAGGTACAGATATAGTAATGTGAATAGTAATCATGTGCTACTTTTAATGGAAATTTTGAGAATAGCTTTAAAGAAGATAGACAAAACAAAAGTAGTTAAAAAATGGAACTTAAAAAGTTGAAAATATTGGATTAGGAGACAATGGGGAAAAAAACCAGCTAAGAGGGTTAAAGAAAGCTGGATAAGAATAAAGAATGGCATAGTAAAATCAGCAGAGGAAGTAATATGCTATTATGAGGGAAACAGAGCCAAGAAACTAAAGGAAAGCCAAAAAAGTGACTTCTCTGAAAAAACAAGTTGGTATATGAAAAAGGGAAGAGAAAATGAAAGAATGATGCATCACAAATTAAGCAATGAGTTAAAGAGGGAAACATAAAAAGCTAGGGAAAGTTGGCTGAAAGAAGAATGCAGTGATATTGAGGGTCATGAAAATAAAGGCAGTATGACATCATGTATAGGAAGGTAAATACCATTGGATAAACGGAAAGCGAATGATAAAATCAGAGAAAATGAGTATAAGATGCTACATTAGGAAAAAGAAATAAGAGAATTATGGAAGGAGGACTTGAGGACCTGCAAATGACACAAAAAACCTGAGAAATCAAACATAGAAAATGTACAACAGATAGCTAGGCTATCTGATATCTGTATACATTCTTATCTACTTCCAGCTAAACTTTTAAGATCTTGATGGCTCCCATCCCATTAGGTCACAAAATTTTGACTTTTCTCTAGGTTTTCTTTTTTCAATTTCAACTGTTTTAATCAGTCTTTCTTTCCTCTCATGACATTCCATCCTATTATTTTCATATTCTGAATTATTAACTCTTCATTAATTTCTTATTTTTCCACTTTCTCTAACAATTTGATCTTTTCCAATTTTGTCCATTACATTTAAAATGCCTTTAACCTATCTCTTTCTTAGTATCCATGTTTTACATCAATACAGAAGTACAGTCCAAATAAAACAATTATCAAGACATTTCAACTCTCAAACTCTACCTAGCTGCATAATAATTGTTAAATTCTATATACATTTTTTACTTTAGGCTTACAAAAAATACTTTATATTTTTTACGTTGTTAGCATTAAACATCAGAACAAATTTTTTAAATTAATTCCTCTTAATAATAAAAGAAATTGCTAACCAGAAAAAATAAGTTCTAGAATTTTTTACCTACAAACACTTCATTACAAAATTACTTATAATTTTTTTTTTATGTTATGTAAATCTTGATTATTCACAATTTCAAATGCAATTTTATTTTACTACATTATACATATGTTTCAACAACTTTATGAATATTAATAGAAATTATAAATTATATCCAGCATTGATGTGCCGTTAAAACAATTATAACACCGATACGTATAAATGATTTAACAATTTGTAATCCTTACAACAAACAACTTAAGTGAAATTGTGTGAACTAATTATGCATAATTTTATGTATCAGATTATATCAAATTATCTAAAACTGTTTCAAAGATGTAACAGTAATAAAATAATATTAATAGATGAAAGAACACACGTAGGACAAATTAACTAACCGCCGTTCGAAACAGCTTGATGAGTTTTATAATAACGGTAATTTTCTATTCAAAACACACTTTCACTTTTTATAATTTATTAATGATAGAATGCATTATTTAAAATAATGCACATGAAGCTAAAACAACCTAATTTCCTTGAAAAGGTCATATGAATAATTATTAGTGTATTATAAATGTGAAATTATTCTACACCTTTTTTAACACATAAAAATAATTTAACAAAAAAAAAAAGGATAAACTAGAAAACATAGTATGTTTATATCTTAATATAGATCCGTTTTGATTATAAGATTATTAAGTATAATAACTAAAGGAAGTTGATTTACTTCTTGTTTTTTTACAAAAAGCATAATCATAGACTAATAAAACAAGTTTTTGTAAATGATTACTCGTGTCCAAAAAACAAAAATCTTTTTAGTTTATGTTATAATGGTACATTCAGAGGATGTATATGCCACTTGACTAAGAGGGACTAAAAAATAAAGAAATAATCAAATTTTGATAATAACCATTTTATTACACGACTCCCCGAAAAGGAGTGTAATACATTTAGGGTGTATCCATGTTTGTTTCACCATAGCAGATCAACAGCTGAACCAATTTAGATGTATATGACCCCATATTGGAATCCTTACATTACCGGGAGTGTCATAGGCTATATATATACATGAAGAGTTTAGATTTAAAACAAGTTATATCTATTTTTTTTTTTTTTTTTAATTTGCAGGATAATCATAACTACTCTTGTAAGAGTAGTTTACGATGTATGACTTTGATACATGAAGTCATGCAACATTTGTTCCAAAAAAAGTGATATTTTACTTATTCTACTTCATTCAATGCAGGCATTTCCTGCAAAACAAGTTATATTCAAATCTCTCTTTAGTTCAAACCAAGTTATATCCTATTTCTCTTGATATAGTGTCTGGAGCATGCACAATCTGCCACCATTAGCATCTAGGTTCTGTTTGGACAGGAAATAGCTTCAATTTGTTGGTTAATTTACAACTTCTGAGTTTCAAATGATATTTTATTTATTTGTGCTTGTCATCATTTTGTGTCTATTATGGAAAGTAGCTAAACAGTTGAGCATATCAAAAAGGTTAAAGAAACCGAAGTAAAAATGAACTGATCGTGATAAAAGTAAATAAGTAAGTTACAGTGATCCCTATGCTTTATTCAACTCCTTGTAGTTGCAAATTCCTTGCAAGTGTAATATGCCTGTTGAAAAGTCTGTTTTCCAACCTTTTAATGTTAATGAAGATGGTGTAATTTCTTTATTCACAAACAGATCTAAGATAGATCAGCCCACCAGGCTGGTCTAATGGTTAATGCAATATAGCAAATCAGCTATTTCAAAGTCGACAGTTCTAAGGTTCAAATCCTAATAAAGGTAGTCACTTTAATAAGGATTTGAATACTACCAATTTCTTTGGTGGTTGGGTTTCAATTAACCACATATGTCAGGCGTAGTCGACCTGAGATTGTAGAAGACTACACTTCATTCACATTCATACATATCATCCTCATTCATTCTCTGAAGTAATACCTTACGGTGGTTCCAGAGGCTAAGCAGAAAAAGAGAGAGATCTAAGATAGATCAGGATAATTTTATCTTCCTAAATACAAAAGTACAGGCTGCAGTCAGACATAGAAGTTTTGACAGCTCTAAAAGAAATAGAAATCAGTCTGTTGAGGTTTACTCCAGTACCCACAGAATGAAATCTCGTGTATGTCATCAGTTTTACAAAGATGTAGTGAAACCCGAGAAAACAGAAATTAGTGGTATTTTAAAATGTTATTTTACAACAACCCAGCCAGCTAAGGAAACTTGGAGAGGTAATAGGCTAAAAGATAAAAATGTCCTCAGGATCACAGTCTTATCCCTAATGATACCCAGCATGGCCTCCAAAATGAAACGAGAAACTTTTGTATAAAGTCACATTCAGTTCAGAAAAAAAAAAGAAGAGATATGATAAAACTTATTTAAAATAGATAATACCAACCAGGTTTATCAGTTACAGATTTGACTTATATATTTTTAACAACTTATACCATATTTCCTTATTATTGTTTAAGTTCTACATTTTTTTTTTTCTGAATTGAATGTGACTTTATACAAGAGTTTCTCGTTTCATTTTGGAGACCACACTGGGTATGATTGGGGATAAGACTGCAATCCTAAGCATAAATACCTAAAAAGTAAACATTTTTTTTTTTTCCATTATTTGGCAGTGAATATAAAAATTACAAATATGAAACATCATACTTTTTTGTAAAACTTATTATGTCTACCAGTAATTTAAGGAATACATCTTAACCGCAGGAATCCTACACAGCTTAAAGGGAGTGTAATGTACTTAGGGTGTATGTATGTATACATGTTTGTCCATCCGCTATAGCGGCTCAATGGCTGAACCGATTTAGATGTATGACCCTGTGTTGAAATCCTTACGTTTCCGGGAGTGTCGAATGTCGTAGGTTATATAAATATGTATGTATGTGTGTTTAAATAAATTTAAATTTTTGTTTAATAAATTTTTGAGAAAACTTATACTACATAAAAATAGTATATACAAAATTGTCACTCGCACGCTCATTAATTATCCTATATTAAAGAGCAATGGTTTTTTTCGCAGTCGTGTTTTTTAATATTTAATATTTATCTCTTGTTTTATTTTTTTATTGATTATAGGCAGCTGTTCCTGGGCTTTAACCAGTTGCTATAATACCAGTGTTCAGTCAGCTGTGTCGGTAACATTCCTTGAAGGCGACCGGTTCACTAACTACATGGTTCCAGTGAAACAAAATGTACATTATGACAAAATCGGTTCTAAACGCGCTTTTCACTCATTTTTGTTACACACATAAATCAATGTAAATAGCTTTAATAATAGCGAAATAATTATTAAAAAAAAAAGAACTCAAGATGTTTAACATTAATTTTTAAAAATGCTTTGGTGCGATGACGAATGAAATATTTGTAAATATAATATTCCCTAAAGTTAAAAAATGATTAATATTTCGGTTGAAATTCAATGTATTCAAAATAAATTTACAAAAAAAAATTCTTAAAAATTAGTATTTTATTGAGTTTTTATTTTCTTGACCGTTGCAATATTTATTTGAAAAAGTAACATAAGAGAAAATAAGTTTAATTAAAGAAAAAATAAAACCCTCCGGATTATCGTACTTCTCGATATTTTGAATACGTCATCCCCTAATCCAAAATATATTAAGATCTTTTAACATTTCTTATAGTATAAATATATTTGTGTAATGTTTAAAAAAATTACCTTTAAATAACACAATATTTTTTTTAGTTTTTTTTTAATTTTAATTTTAAACCTATATTAATAGCGTTATATCTTTACCAAAGGGTTTGGAACTTAACCGATTTACATCAGAATTAAATTCAAAAAACATAAAAATCCACGAAGACCATCATCTTAATTTAATCCCCGATCAGATTTCTGTTAACTTAAAAAATTTAATTTCGGTACTAAAAGTTTTCTTCAAGGAAAGTGTTAGAAAAGCGGAAAAATATTTTTTTGATCAAACGGTATGAGAACACGAAAAATAGTTATAAATTGGTGCCGTATTAACTGCTTAATAACTAATATGTTCTCATTACATTTGCTTAACTTGACCGTTATCGACAAAACTGTTCCAGTTACTAGCCATTTTTCAGGTAACAGTTACTTCATTCAGGAACGGTTATTTTTAAAAATAAAAAAACCGGTTTATTGGTTTTGGTTATTTGCGATTTTACTACATAGCGGATTAAATTGGAATTTTTAAGTAAAGATATGATTAAATATTCCTCAACAGCGCGTCCGCTGTATAATAAACCAACTCCGAATCGCTAATGAGCAACAGTACAGATAGCATTTATGTAGACAGCATTAGGTGCGATACCCACCGTTACATTTACCGCTCACTTTCTTCTTATCAGCAATTATAATAGTATTTTTTTTTTTTTTTTTTAATTTACCCAATTCACTTGATATTAATATCAGCGTTATTAATAAAATGCTAATTAATACGCTGTATTAATAAAATGCCAAATTATTTTTATTTCTTAGCTTATCGAAACATATCTACTATTCTGTATCTAAAAATAACCATTAATGAATAAAAAAACTATTACTGAGAGTTAAAAAATCGTACTTTATTTATCCGTCTCACATTGACGCAAAAATCGAGTTGAAAGTTAAAAAAAGAGTACACTAGCTTAATTTATCTTTTTTTTTAATCTGAATTATAAAACAGATGAAATATTGCGTCACTTTCCCGGTTAAGCCGATCAAGCCTCTCTTTTATCTGTTTAGCCTCCAGAACTACCGTTAAGGTATTACTTCAGAGGATGAATGAGGATGATGTGTGTGAATTTGAATGAAGTGTAGTCTTGTAC
>JAAAKQ030467197.1:10534-24115 GCA_010016005.3 Zanna intricata | reverse complement strand
ATATATAGATCATATCAATAAACGTTTACGACTTTTAAAAAATATAATCAATATAAAATGTGTGATGAACTTTAATCTTAAATATTAATCTTTATAAACTTTTCAGGTATTTTAAAAGAGCTTACAAAATGTTAATTTCTTTACCAATGGCATGAAAGAAAAAAATATTTCGATTATGTCATATTAATGTTCTTATCTTAAGAAAAAAGTATAAAAACTTTTAATAAAGTTGTATAAATTTTAGGAATTCAATTCTTTCAATCCGAAGCTTAAAAAAAAAAGTTATCTCCCTGAGGTAAGTTTCTTGCGCCATACCCATCTCTATTCTCCTCTGTTTTGAGCTCTTTTTAAGACCCAGACCTAAAGTGTAGAAAAGTTTTCTAAAAATAATTTTTTTCTTGTTTTAGCCTTTACTGAAGGAAGTATTAGATTTAGAGAAAACTTTATTTAAGCAAATTTGTTAAGCATATTGAATATTTTTAGAAAAATCTTCGTAGAATTTATTTCCCATCGGTGGTTATTATTTTATTAGAATAGAGAAAGAAGTTTCCGTCTAGGATTTTCCGCTAATTTTTCGCCTAGGATTTTTTTAAAGCGATAGAAACTGCTTTTTCAACTTTCTCATCCTTTTGTCTTAGCATTCCGACATTCCACATACAACATCTGTTCTTTCTTCACATTTTTTAATGTGAATCAGGTGTTTATCTTCTTTTTCTGTTTTCGAAAATCGATCACCTTCTTTCATAAACTCATATACACTATTTATTTATTATTTTTCAGGTAGTTTTTTTTTTACGGTAGATTTAAGTTTACTCAAAATCATAAAATACTAAAATATACAACCGATTATAGATTGCTGATTTAAAAAAAGAAAATCGTGGTTAAGAGATTGTTTTAGAGCTTGTAGTGAGGCCACTCACTCCCTATAAATCAAAGTTTTACTACAAAATTTTTGGTAATTTCCTTTCAGTATACTTTGAATACATCCATAGTCTTGCATAAAAATAATAATTTAATACAGAGCAACGGTCACGACAGACAAAAATATATTGTAGTCTACATAATTATATAATTTTTCTTAAAAAAAAATTTCCGCTTTTAACTTCAGTTAACCTAACGAAAACTATTACGGGATACCAGAAGAACGTCTTGTGCATAATAGAGATCATCGTAATCGATCCATTTAGTGATGAAGTAATAGCAGTGCATACGGATTCACTAACACTTCAGTTTTTGAAATTGAAGAAAAATTTACAAATTATAGCAATGAATCTCTAATGAAAGAAAAAAAAATTTAATAATTGACGAGTATAAAATGTGATATCAATCTTGATGAACTTTTCAGGTATTTTAAAAGAGCTTACAAAATGTAATTCCTTCACTAATGGTACGAAAGAAAAAAATTATTTCTATTATGTCGCATTAATGTTCTTACCTTAAGAAAAATATATTAAAAAAATGTAATAAAGTTGTAAAAATTTAACGAATTTAATTCTTTCAATCTCTAACTTAAAAAAAAAGAAAAAAAAAAGAAGAAAGTTATCTCCGTGAGGCAGATCTCTTTTGCGCCATACCCATCTCTATTCTCCTCTTTTTTGAGCTTCCTGACTGCTCCCTTTTCATATTACTTTCTGTAATTTTTTTTAACCTCTCTTTTCTGTATCTTATACTAATTCATTTAACAATTTTAATCAATCCATATTTTATAATGAAAATTCTGGTTAACTTTGTTTTTCTGTATCGTTGTGATGAATCTCTTCTGATTAACCGCGTTTATTCTTCTTCCTCTTCATTCATAAGTTACTTTATCCATTTAATCTTCTTCATGCCCGCATTTCAAACCCCTCCAGCCATTCGTTGTTTCTTATCTTTCGTGTTTTCATATTTCGCACAAAAGTACTATCCACCTGACATAACATTTCATCAGTCGCTCATTCAAGTATAATACCATCTTTTTAGCCGTGAGTTTCTTATTTTTGTATAGTTCTCACGTTTGTAGCTTTCTTTTAACTTTAAACTTTATTATATATAGGTTTTATTTGTTCGAATTTTTCTTGTTTTGTGGAAATATTCCTCAATTTATTCTCTCTTATCCTCATTACTTTTTTTTTCGTAACCTTTATTGTCATTTCGTATTCTGCTATACTGTCTTTGAATTTTAAATAATTATCTGTTGAATATCTTCTATTTAATCCCTCACAAAACGCCATGTTATAGGAAAAATTTTATAATTTATTTTTCCTTCCTTCTTTAATCCCTTTTTCTAAACAAACAAAAAAAAACTGGTAAAGTATTGAATGTTTTTCCCTAATATTAATTATAAAAATTAAAAATGGTAGAAAAAAAATACACAAGATATTAACAGGAAATAAATTTAACTAAAAAAAATCCATTTGTACGTTAAGCTTAACAAATTTGCTGAAGCAAGGTCTTCCTTATATATAAGCAACCACTTCAGTTAAAATTAAAAATAAAAATATAAAATTTTCAAAAGAAACTTTTCTGTATTTTACGCCCGGAATTTATAATTATAAAAAAAAAAATAGTTCTATCTATATATGAAGTACAACCTTAAAAAAATCTTTTGTAAATATTTAAACTGAAGTTAGAAAAAGAAAAAAAAACATGTAAGTTTTAAGAGGTGTTAATTTAAAAAAAATAAAAATAAATTGGGATTATTTAAAATGGTATTTTAGGTAGAAATCTTCTTTAATAAAGTTTTCTCGACGAAAATACTTCATAAGAAAATCGAAATTTAAATTGTTAAGTGGTTAGATGATCTCCCAAGCCCTTAATACACACACACACACACATATATATATATTTTTTCATTTTATGAAATAATTTTTTTTTTAATTTAATATTTGAGTAAAAAATACAAAAATTCCTAAAATAAAAAAAAAAAAAAAATAAAAAAAGAATTTCAAATTTGTTTTATAAAATTGGTTATTTTTAATCATTAGGTGTGAAGATTGTTCTTTTATTTACTGTGTTTAACAGTTTTTTTAAATGTATTGAAATTAGAAATTAAAAGTCCTTTGTTGAATTTATCCGAATTTTACAACGATAAAAATACTTTATTCTGTTCATTTCTGCAGCTGCTATCATTACTTCTAATATTACTGGTTTAATTGTTCGGTAATAAATTTATTTCGTACCGAATACTGCTTGCATTAATTGTACTCCATTCAACGGCTTAATTAACCGGAATCTGAGCAAGAATATGTACGATCCATTATTATTTATGAACATTGCTACAGATAGACTATCTTTCATTGGAATGATGTAAAATTCAGAAGGTAACTCGATATTTCGTATGTCGGTTTCATTAGAACTTGTTGAAAGGACGTCGTTTTTTAATCTGTAGTCATAAATTACGTCTTGTATTGCTCTTTAAATATTAATATACGATTCACTACCAATTTCTATTCATTTTTTAGGAAATTATTAATATATTTTTTCGTTTACAGATGAAAATTTTTATTCTCTTTTATTATCCCTTTCGATTTAATTTCAGTTTGTTTAAAAACGAGAGAACGTATAAATGTTATTTTGCTTCTTTTTTTTTTAATTATACGGGATAGTATAATTTACTTATTGTTGTATATTGTTAAATAAATCCTTTAAACAATAAAGGATTGTTTTCATTTTCAATTTTGTTTATTTGTTTGTCGGCCTTCGTGGCGCGAGTGGTAACGTCTCAGCCTTTCAACCGGAGGTCCTGGGTTCAAATCCCGGTCAGATATGATATTTTTCTTAGGCTACATTTCCATATCCTACGCACAAGCTTCAAGCTGATGTGGAATATCATCAAGCCAAAAAAAATCCCTAATCTTTTGAACAATTATAGAAACTGGATATATTTTTCTATCAATTTCCTGGCATAGTAGCTCTAGAGCTATGCTGCAAGAAGGAAATTAATGAAATGATCCAAACATTGGGGTGTGCATTATTGTTTATTAATGTTGGGGTTTAGTGGGGTGTTAATGGGGTTTAATGGTTGTTTATTAATGGGGTGTCCATTATTGTTTATTTTTTCATTTCTCGATGTTTCATCGACCCAGAGACTCCCAAAAAAAAAAAATTAAATGGGAGGTAATTATCGTACGTATGTATGTACATTTTTAAATGTAAAAAAAAATGTGTATTGGCGTGTTTGAAGCTTAATTACTTTTGACTGGATAAATGAGTTTTAATAAAATTTTATATTGAGCCCCACGTCTCTGTATAAAAATTTGTGGGTAAAATATTGGGTTCAATATGTCTATGGGATGGGGTAGATAGATTTTTTCGGGTCAGTTTTATCAGAGTTTTGTTAATCTTATTTTATGTTTAGCTCACTTCATGCATACATGCTATCTTACTATTGAAAAAAAAAATTACTCAGATTTTTCCTTTCCCCAAAAATGAAAAAACTATTTTTTTATAACATATTTTTTATCCGATATCTTAAAATGTTTTCCTACACGTAGTAATGGTGCAAGTGGCCTAAAAAAATATTTTGTGGGTGGTATTAGGGTTACGAGGTCCGATTAAACTTTAAAAATATAGATTTTTTGAATTTCTTGAACATTTTTTTTTGAAATATTTTTATTTTACCACTATAGATGAATAAATGACAGACGTCAGGAAAGTGCTATATGTAATTTGTTGTCAGATAAATTTTTCTTTCAATGTTGCGACCGGCTTCCATCATCTACATAGTGAATCATTAATACGCTGTTGAAGCCGTTTAAGTGGGAAGGGAAAGTTAATTTAAATAAAAAGCATTTCTAATTCTGTTTGACTAAACTTATTTATTAGCCGGCCTATGTGGCGCGAGTGATAGCGTGTAGGCCTTTCATCCGGAGGCCCCGGGTTCGAATCCCGGTCAGGTATGGCATTTTACACACACGCTACAATTCGTTCATCTCAGAAGGTTAAAAAAAAAAACTTATTTATTAGCTTTATTTATGTTTATGTTAATATAAATAATAAAATTTAATACTTGAATACCCTAATGCACGTGCATATGCATCCAGATTTAATACGTGCAGTAGATGTATTGTAATAAATACGAAAACCAGTTTGATTATATAGTAGTTAGCGATACCTACCTGTAGACATGGGTCTATGCATAGCTTTGATTTTTTTTTTTTTTTAATCTCCGGAATCACCGTTAAGGTATGTTTTCAGAGGATGAGATGAATAAATTGTAGCGTGTGTGAATAATACCATACCTGACCGGGATTCCAACCCGGGACCTCCCGACGAAAGACCGAGTCGCTACCACTCGAACCACGGAGACTGGCTTCAGCGTAGATGGTAATTTTCAAAGCCTTTAACAGCTGTAAACATTTTCTTAAAATCATTCCACACATTGTTAATTACCGGTTAATTGCTAGTTCACGACCGACCTTCCGAACAGAGTTTTTAGGAATACGCAAAAAAGATTTCCCGACATGATCAACATTTCTTCAGACATCTTTGATGTTTTTTCCTTACACCGAAATCCTGTTGTTTCAAACGGATTATATCACTAAACAAGTATTATTGTCATTTAAACTTTCTTGAGAACGGCACGTTGAACTCTTAACTTTAGATTCACATTTAGCTTTTCTGCTAGAGACCCTGTCAAACTAAAAGATAAGGAATCTGTTAGTGGCTATGAACTGTACTAAAACTGTTCTTTTTTTCCGTTTGATTCTATTTTTAAATCAACATTGTACACTTTATCCAAGAGATTATAACATCCCCGAATATTATTTTTTGTACATCCGATACATTTATATTTACCTTAATATTCAAATAATTTTCTTGAAATTTCACTAGGAAATATTTTTGAATATTAGAATGAAAAATAGTTGCTTTTTTTAGTTTTTCTTTAAATTATTAAACTGCTAAATTACCAATAGCCAAATAAAATTCGAGATAAAATCTCTAAAGGATATAAGTTTGAGAAAATATTTTTACAAATCCGTAATTGAAAGACAAGAGGATTTCCATATCTGTTTTATTTGAAATTTTTTCTTTATTCTTTAGCAAGAGAGAGATAGAGAGGAATACGCTTATAAAATATGGGAGAAACTGGTTAAATAAATCTTTATATATATATATACATAAATTAGGTTTTAAAAAATTATAACATATGGGTTGATCTTGTAGTTTTTTTTATTTAGTCATTTAAAAGGAAGGAAAAATGTAATGGATGACATTGTATAGGTTTTACTATAGTTCACTATTTTGTAACAGCATGGTAATTTATTTTTTATTTATTTATCGCTGAATCCACAGAAGCTTATAACTATTAATGTGAAAATGGAAGTTTGTAGCGTATGAAAAATACCATGTGTTTAACCGGGATTCAAACCTAGGATCTCGTGTTGAAAGGCCGAGACGCTGCCACTAATTTTTTTTTTAAATATTAAAAAAAATATATTACTTTAAAAAATTAATTGAACATTAAATTAATGTAAAAAAATATGTATTTATATTATTATTAGATATTTCTTAATTTTTTTTTTTTGTTCTTTTAAATCAACTTCTTTTTGCTTTAAAGGTGTTTTTTTTTTTTTTTTTTTTTTACTCTTGTTTAAGAATTCTTGAGTTAAGTGCGTGGATGAGAAACCATCTCAGCAGCTTCCTCTTTTTTTTTTTTTTTTTTTTTTTAACAAAGCGATGCACTAAGTCGAGAGCTACAGAGTAGATACTTTATGGGGGGGAAAAAATAAAATAAAAAACCAAAATAGGAAGAAGTGGTTTTTAAAAGTTTTTTCTCTTTTTTTTTTTATTGAAATAAGATTAAGTAAAACCGCTTTTTGTGGATACTTATTTTAGTATTTTTTTTATTGTAATAGAAAGAAATCAATCTTCTGATTATATGTTTGCATGTATAAGTTTATATATATATATATATATTAAAGATAATTATAAAACTAGGTAGCTTTTTTAGAAATATTGAGTTCATTATTTTAAATTCCCTCGTTTTAGATAAAAGGTTTATTTTTTAGAAGTATTTATTTTTTATAAAAAGAAATAGGAATAAGCAAAGAAGTTAAATCTGCTTTGTAAGGTTTTTAAAGCTTTTGATGGCTGTATGTTTTGTACTGTCCTCATCAAAAACAGGTACTTCCGGAAGTCATAGAAGGATTAAAGGTCGATTAATAAGGGATAACATTTTTATACTTTGAAGGTCATACGATACATCAAGAATATCTGTTTTATTAAGAAATTTTTAAAATAAAATATCAATAATTTTGGTATTTTCTTAGAAACTTTGTTTTTAAAAATATGTAAAATATAATCGTTCAGTAAAATAATCTCTGTATGTAATAATATTGTAAATTATTAATTTACGATAATCGTAAAACCCCATAATTACATACATATACGGTTAATTTAATAAAGAATACTTATGTTGTCTTTCTATTACAGTCGTACTCTACGACAGATATTTTATTCTTAATCTATTTGTACTTTTAGGTTTTTACTTTTGTGTGATACTAGAAGTAAGTTTTTAGTTAAATTAGTTTTCAAGTTTTTGGTTTTAGTTTTTTTCCTTAAACTTGTGTATTGAATTTTAAAAAAAATTAATCCGGGCAATAATAACGCTCCAGCGTTTTTCGCCCTTTCCCCCCACCAAAAAAAAAAGAAAAGAAATCGACATATACGTTATGAATTTGTGGTAAGAATTAAATTAAGTTCAGCGTTTGAATATTTGGAAATGTTTATACATAAAGACCAGTTTAAGAAACAGGGGACCATAGATCCTCTTAATACTGTTGATGAGGGGGGAGCGGTAATTTTATAAATTGATTGTGAAGTTAATTTGCTTTCATGCATAAAATTCGGTAAAATAATTCTAATAAAACCAAATAAGATTCAGATGTAAATAACTTTAATGTTTGGGAAATACAGAAAAATACTAAATTTAAGTTTGTTTTTTTAAGTTTAATTACTATTAGATTAAATATTGCTTCATTTCTAAATAAAAATATTTCTAATATGCTTTGGATTGGTGTCATATTTTAATGTTAGTGTTTTTACACTTATTATTGTATCGATGAATATCATTTTTAAATTAATAAAACTAATGATTTTTGATTTACTTAAGAGTTTACATGAGGTATGACTTCAGACACAGCTGCATCAGTCTATCAAGGTATAGTATATATTATACGTGTATACAGGTACCATAAGTGCAGGTGTTCTGAATTCCAAGGTAATATCTGTGTTACAGATTATCGATTTGTAACATGCGAACAAAGGAGACTATTCACTGTTACGGATGAAACCATTCCTTCCGCCGATAATAGACTCTCCAGTATATAGTAGGAAACAGAAATTCTAGGGCGAGAGCTTCCGCAATTTCCGTTTATACTAAAATTGAAAGTGCCCGTGTCTTACACTCCATGATTCAAAGCGTAATCCGTTTAGCTTTAAGTTTTATTAATCTGAGTAGTATGTAAGCTAAAACATTCTTTTTTATTATTATAAAATATGTTTTACTTCATTGAAATAAAATTACTAATCCTTAGCTCGTAAAAATTTTTTTCTTAACTTTTATATGGAATTATTCATCCTTAATATTAAAATAAATTTTTATCTTGCTATGTACGACTCTGTATCAATACAAATGTACACGTAATATTTCTATTTTAATTAGAAAATTAAAGTTTTTCACATGGAGAGGTCATATTATATTAACTAATATTTCTTAACTAATATAGATGTATATTTCTTAACTAATACAGAGTATCTGTAAAGTTGAAAACAGTAAGATCGTGCAGGTAAAATTCAATTCCATAAATTCCATAATATTAGAGTCAATAATAATTTAGAGGAAAAAAAGGAAACGAACCTCCTCATCTTTTTTTTTAAGGGGTGGGAAGAAAAAACCATTTCCACAATTTTTAGAGTACGGTGTAATTTTTAAGTATGATGGTGGGAGCTGTTTGGTTTGGATTTAGCGAATAAATGGGAAACCACTTCATTGCTCATTTTTCCCAACACGCCGAAGTTGGTAGTTTTATTATGTTCAGTCCGTTCTTTTTGGAAGCGATTAGATTTCATAAATTAACTATCTTACAACATACAGAATAACTAGATTAGAGCCTAGTCACCGGGTCGGCCGAGAAGCATATTCAGTTTTGTTGTAAAGAGATTATGAAAACTTTTTATTTATTTACTAAGAGTGAGTGTATCCGGCACCGAATAGATAAAAGTACGTATCTGAATTAAATTGTAAGTCGATTTTTGAGAATTGATTTTTTGAAAGTATCTCTTATCCGTAACAGTTTTAGATTCTTGATGCTTCTTCGTTTGGCTACAGTAACAAACGTTTCTTGATTACAGAATCTAAAACAAACAGCGTGAAAATGATTTAACAATTAAATTGATTTTGAAGGGTTAATTGTAAAGGTTTATGTAAGAACTTAATCTTCCACAATGTTATTACTTTGTTATCGGATGACCAACCGCGTTTAGTCCAATGATCATAACCATAGGAATTTGGTTTTAAAAACTTAATTTTTTTCTTTTTTATATTTTATAACATTTTACAAAATTTGAAATACCAACTCGTGTAGTTTTACATTAAAGTTTATTTATGTAAAAGTCAACAAAATTTACTGCTAATTTTTTTATTTTCTAAAAATAAAACTTAATAAACCTCTTATCGTAAATCCCTACGTCCAATTTAGAGCAATCTCTCGGCCTCGATATCAATAATCTTGGAATATCGATTGATAGGCTTACATCCACATGTTACCTCAATAAGTAAAACTTTAAACGCAAGATGTAAACGACTACATTCTTTGATTTCCAGATTTTTTTAAACTTCTTTTTTTTTATTTTTATTTTTTTCTATGAACACCGGAGTTTACAAATTTTGTTAAACAATTTTGATGTTATTTCTCAAAACCTAATCTCGTTTCTTAAAACAGCGTTTTTAATCGAAATTGTTAATAATTGATTGGTTTACCTATCTATATAATAAATTCAAGATTTGTACATTAATGACTTATTTTATTGCGTGTGTATTCGTTTAAGGGTTAACTAAATAACAACATTAACTGGTAGACTTACTGCCGGTCTCTTGTACAAAGACTAAAACCGAAATTGATTTTAATTTGTTTTATCCTCTTTTACGAAGAAATAGATCTTGCTGTCGAAGCAGAAGGTTTAATAATTTACAGTTATATGTAATTAAGTTTATTTATTTGTACCTATTTTTCTAAAATAATAATTAATATAATTACTAGAATTATTTCATGTTGTAACTTTCACTCTTATATGAGTATATATAAGTGACGGCAGGGTCATCAAACATATATCCGTGACAGAATTACATACTCGAGAATCACAACTAAATCATGCATTGCTACTATTTCTTTTTCTATGGATGGTTCTTCATTTAATTAAGCCATCGAAATAATAGTTATTTTAATAATAGTTATTAATATCGATACTTCAAAGTATCGATAATCCAGTATACTAAAGTATACTAGTATTCATATTTATAATAAATGTAATGCAATAACACACATTTAAATGTAGGTAAAAAAAAAAAAAAAAAAAAAAAATAGAAAAATGTAATTTTTTTTTAAATTAATAATTCGGACAAAATAAAGTGTCCAAACAAAGGTACAGGACGGAATTGTTATTTCTGTTTCTTTATGTATGTGTAATTAAACGTAATAAAATCTTACAGTCTGACATAACTTAATAATTTTACTTAAACAACTGCGTTTAAAACGTGGCAGCTATGCTCAGTTAAATTTGCAAGCATTCAGTTTTAATTATTGTTGTAAATGAGGTTGTCTAGTGGCCGTAAATAAAGAGCAAATATGGATGAGTAAGAATTATTAAGAGTTTGAGGGAGGGGTAGGATGAAGAGAATGAGAGAAGAATTTAATTTTTGAAACGAGTATGAAATTAATTTAAATGAACTGTTTTTACTTCGTATTTTCTGTATTTTATGTCAAAGACTTTCTTGGTATTGTTTTTTTTTTTTTTTTGTTTTATATATATATATATATGAATAAATTTTTATTTAATTTTATCTGTAACTAAAGTTAATATTTTTTTTTTTTTTGTTTTCCTATTGTAAAACCTTTTTTAGTTGTATAAAAGTTGTTTTGTGTTTGTTTTTTTTTTAAATATATTTAGCCTAGAGTTGGTTTCAAAATTTGAAATTCAGTAAATTCCTGGTTGCTTCCAGAGAAGTTTTAATAACTTTTTATATATTATGAGAATTACTGCTGATAAATGTTCTTTAATACAATTCATTATAACACATATAATATGCAAACTTACAGTTTGGGATGAATGCCAGTTAAGTTCAACAAACTCCTTTTTTATTACTACTCATGAATTATTAGAGTAATATAAAATGCATACCGTTGAGGGAGGACTGCGATGATTAATTCGTACTTTTTAGCGGGTCACCTACTTACCATTATTATATCTGATAAGATGATATTTTTAAAAAAATTTCATTTGATTATCTCTTCTTAAAAAAAAAGATTTCCAAAAATTAAATTACGATAATAAATTTCAGTTTTATGATCAAATTACTTGAAAATTATTAGTAAATTGAGTTTACCGGTTAAAATGAAAAATAATATATACAGAATAAGGCTGTGGTAACTTGATAATATTAAAAATGAAAAAAAAACTGAAAATATTTTTAAAAAAATAATATTTTATTTCTGACTATGTAATTAAACAAATTATGATGTCAGTTAAGAAAACTTCATTATTTAAATGAAGCTGTCAAATATCTTCCATCATTTGTTTGTGTACTGTTGCAGTCTGTCCCGCAGATTACGCATCGCTGCTTCGATCATGATATTTAGTATGCTGTGATTTTTTTTTTATTGTTTTTTGTCTCCAAGATTAATAATGAAAAATATAGATTTGATGTACTTCTAGAAAAATTAATCGCAAAATCTGTGGGAAACGGTGCTTTATCTTTAGCTTATTTTTTTTTTTTTAACCTCCGGAACCACTGTTAAGAGGATAAGATGAATGAATTGTAGCGTGTGTGAAAAATGCCATGCCTGACCGGGATTCGAACCCGGAATCTCCGTTTGAAAGGCGGAGTCGCTACCATTCGCGTCACGGAGGCCGGCAAAATTACATAGCCTGGAAATATCTCTTGAACCACCACCATGATTGTCTAGCAGTGCGGACCGTTCCTCAATCCTGCTAGATCCACACCGCGTTCAAGTCGATCTGTCATGATGATGCAGTTTTATCTGAATGAAAGTTCAAAGTTCTCTGTTGATGAAAATTTTTCTGATAAAATTCTAATGTGGGTAAACGAAGGGTGCTTACTATTACGTGATTACTTGTCCGGTGCAAAGGACTGGTTAGCCTGCCTGATTTTGTCAATATTTAGAACGGTTCTCACATAGTGAACAGGACGTAGTGATATGTTTTTCGTTGCAGAAGCAGTATATTGAAATGTTTTTATCCACAGTTTTATCGTATTACGGCTAGGGACGGCTTCATGACGTTGTATATTGAAATTCTTGACGCAATGATACAAACGAACAACCTATTTAAAAATTTGCTTAGAATTTTGAATAGAAATTAAGTAGGTCGTTAATTCATGTGTTAAGACATGCAATTGCCTGATATCTGTAACAAAAAAATATATCCGTGCAACAGATACTTTTTTCTAAAAGTAGGAGCCCCGGGCTTTATTCGATCGGTACTTCGGTCACAGGATAGGGAAATAGGTGCATGTTTCCGTTCACAAACAGCACCCTCACTTGATTACATCCCGTAAGAGATAACACAAAGAATAATGTTAAGAAGAATTAAGGGTAAATAGGTAGCATGATAATAAAAAAGGAAGCTCTGTCTTCGAAAAAACCGTTGGACGCAAATTTTAAGGTCTTTTCTGGACAGTAGGCACTCATCGAACCCACTATCCCATGGGATACAACTTAGCAAATTACCGACCAAAAAATACAATATATGCTATTTAAAATTGTTATTTACTCGAGGAATTAAAGAAATATAAAAAAAGAGGTACAGAATTCCTGTCCTAATCACCTTCCGATTTTTAGCGGTATATAGAAATAAGTTCTACTGAACCTATTTTACTGGAGGTAATTCGGTCTGTCATCCGCATCGAATAAGTTAATAATAATCTACTTGCTTCATTTGTTGAAACAAATATTGCAGTTTTTTTGATAAATTAATCTGCTGGGATAACGAATTAGTAGAACCTTCGAACATAAAATATGTATTTTCCTTTGTAACTTCCCGTACATAGATTTATAAAATTTTATATGTATAAACTACATTCAGTAGTAGTGCATCTAAAGCTGTTATAATTTATCAGATAGATCTAAATTCATGGTAGATCGAAAGATCTACAAATGAATTAATTATAAAGAACCGATCTAAACAAAAAGAAACCCTTACTTGTCGTATAACCAAATATCTATTTTGCGGACCAGAGAATTTATATTTTTGCGTAAATTGTGAATTATCACATTTTATAAAAGGAAATGTTTATACAAAAGAGACCCGTGTCAAGAGACAGAAATTTACTTGGCAAGACTTGTGTGAATTTCTCAAGAGCTC
>JAAAKQ030467186.1:8458-24115 GCA_010016005.3 Zanna intricata | reverse complement strand
ACAGCTTCTTTTGTATGTTCTTCGATTATTACTGTTGCAGTTTGGTTCCTGTAAATGTTAGCAATTATTCTTCTATCCCTGTACTTGAACCCTAAAGTTTTTAAAATGCTAAACTTTGTAATCATATTATTTTGAAACTTCTGTAAAATATATTTGTGATAAATTAACAAATCTTTGAATCCTCTTTGCAGAAAATTGGATGATTTACATACTACGATTTATATCTTTTTATTATTAAAGAAACCATCTCATTTATTTCAATTCTTCATCTGTCAATACTGTGAAAAGAAAGTAATCGAGATTTTTCTGCATTTTTAATATGCACGTTCCTATCCTAATTAAGTACAGTTATTCGGGCACAGATCAATGAAACCGGAGAAAAAAATTAATGAAAGGAAAAAAATATTCAACATTGTATTAATAACAATTGTAGTGGAATCTTTCAGCGCTAAACCATTCAAGGAACACGTTATAAGGACAGATGGCTGTAAAATAAATATTATTATCTAAATGTAGTTATTAAATCTGTATATTTAACAGGCGAGTATTGTGTTTATGTTAGGTCGTTGTTTTACGATAATACTGTTTTCTAAGTTGAAATAAATCTATAAAATTATTTCTATTAATAACACAATTTAATTTCTTAACTAATCAGTTGTTTTAATGATCAATTTAATATTTATGTGATAATAAGTAATAATTCATCAATCGATTACTTTCTTTTTAAATAAATTTAATTTGGATGCGCGAGTATTTTATAATGATTTAAAGAATTTATCCTATATTTTTACTCGCTGAAAACATAGAAATTCTTAATTTGTTTCTAATTTAGAAAATTTTAAATGTTTCCCATGATCTCTTCCGAACTTTATAACTTTCCGAGTTATGTATTTATAGATAAGAACGTATGTTCACTTTTAAAATTTGAACAGTACTCGATGTTTTTTCCCCACCAGAATAATCTTTCATTTGGGATATTATAAAAATAACTTAATTTAAGAGCATAGTGAGAAACAAATAACTTATGCAGTAAATTCGTTGAAATCGTGAACTTACATTATCAAGCACTAAACAAGTAAAACAGTAACTTCACAGTGTACCGCTGTGCTTATTTTGCCCGATAAGGAACGATGACCCTTTCGATTCTATTGATAGTTATGTTCTATCAAAAATAATTTACAGTATAATTAAAATTATAATGACACTGACAGTTATAATGAAACACGAACTGTGTTTCCATGGAGCACGATTACATTACGTAGTACTTTAAAATCGTATCAGTTTAATTTTTAAACCTAATAAATAATTGTATTTATTCGTTTATTAATGTAGTATCATTAAGTCGATTTAAATTTTTTAAGAAATCTGCAGCAGGAACAGCCGTGTTCTTACTATGTCAATATTTTCATTTTTAAACGAAAATGAATATTTTAGTTTTTAAACTCTTTTAGAAACTTCTAAAAAATAGAAAAATCAAATAAATAGTTAGAAACTAAAAGATTTCGAACTAAACGATAACATACAATATCAAAAGTATAATCAAAAGCGATATAAACAAATAAATTACACAACATCGTTAATACTATTTATTATACTCGTGGTGACTCTACCTGTACTAATTATTTCGTGATAAATCATCTTGCGAGTTTACGATATAAACTTAACGATAGAAACTTATCTTACCGGGCCACTGTTTACAGATTTAAAGATTGTTTCAAAACAAAGAAAAAAACAAGGAAACAAGATTGAAAACAAAACACAGAAAATAAGATTGGTTTTCAAAATGAAATTATATGATTAACCATCAGTGATAAAATTATAATTATTTATTGATAGTTTATCGATAAATAAATTTTTTACCTAATGTGTACGTTCCTCTCTGTTTGAACCTATTGAACAAAAACAGCACCTCTTCCGGGCCTAATGAGAAGAGGATGATATTTATGACATGTAAGTAAGTGTATTTTCTCAGACTCAGGCCGACCATTCCTGAGACGTATAGTTAATTGAACCCCAAATACCAAAGTATACTGTCTACTATTCAAATCCGCATAAAACCAATTAAAATTTACTAGGATTTGAATCTCAGAACCTACGACTTCGAAAATCAGCTGTTAAAAAACTGATTTGCGTTTACAAGTTAGCCACTAGACCAGCACCGGTGTGCTGATAAATAGATTTAAATATAAAATTAACTAGCTACATCATAAATCTTAATCGTAATTACAGATTGATTGACAAGCAGGAGAGGATAGTGGCAAATTTATTTTCGAAAGCTTCCCATTATATCATATCAATCTTTCTAAAACTCTTCGGTATGCTTTTGCACTGGCGTTTGGAGGAAAATGTGATTTTCTCTATCTAATTTCATACCCCGTGCAGATCGTATCGCTTGCTAAACGTATAACGAGAGAGGATTATATAGTGCTTTTTCACATCATTGTTGGCACTTAATAGCTAACAAAGATTTTATTTCCGACAAATTTTAGTTGATAATTTATATTTAACAATTTCTGTTAAACTGCGACTTGACTTTTGGCTAGTCCTATGTCCATTTTTTGTTGCATTACGTAACAGAGACGTTGATTTTAATAACTGTGATGATTAATATGCGAATTTTAACTGTGAATAACAATATCATTATACAAAGGTTCATATGTATGTTTATCGATATACGCAGATGTGAAGACAGCATTAATTCTGATCAGCTGAATAGGGGAAATGTGATAATGGGTGAATAAGCACGGAGATTCCTCATAATCTACATTAACACACTCCAAGATTATTAAAAATGTTCAGAATATGGTAGACGTACCAAGTACCTCATCTTTCAATCGGTTGCTTTTAATCGAAGTATACAGCTAACACGTGCTTCTCGGAGAGAAAACAGTAATCAAGTAGTTGTAGTACTCGTTCCAAATTGAAAAATCATATTGTATTTTTTGACGCAGATCTGTTTACTGGTTTTTCTATTAACGGTAGCTATCACTCTTGCATAGAGAAATCAATGAATTAAGCTCTTTTACAAATTGTAATTAAAAAATAAAGTAAAATCCAAATTTATTGACATAAATTATTAGTAACTGATTGTAGAAGGTTTAGCCAAAGGATCGTAGAAGATTAAGAATCTCAAAAAAAATATTACTTAATATTAATTTAAGATAATAGTAAATAATAATTAACGTTAGCAATGTTATTAGGGTTAACAAACAATTTATGATTGTAGACTGTCGATAAAATACACTTTTTTCTTAAAATAAGATGTTTAACGGGAAATCGATAAAAAATGAATTTATCGACAACCAATGTAATATTAAGAATTCAGTAAAGTATTGAGAAAGATACATGCTGTGCATTATCAGGAGAACGGTCTAAACAGTGAAATATGTTAAGAGACAGATTGGAAGAAAAGAATCATATCAAGCATAGAGGAGAGACCAAATGTTGGTGGCGGCTTGGAGATATGTACTTCTCTATCACCATACTTCTATGTTCTGCAATGAAAAATCATTATGCATACGATGGTCTGACTGATAGAAAGGAACCTTCCCACAAAAGTTCATGAAGATCGGTAAACACGTTTGGTCGTGAAAATGTTACTAACGCACAAATGTACTGAAGTATCAAAAGATTTAGGTAAAAAAGAATCTCGTTACGTTCGGTTAATTACTATGTAATTACTATACAAATCTAGACTGATTAATCTAAGACTAATTTTTCTGTCAGTTTTGATTTTCTGGGGATAAACTTGAGACACTACATGTTTTCGAATATCTTTGCTCAAATTTTCATTTTTTTTTTTTGATTTAATTAAATAAATTCTATTCTTAGTCTTACAGTAATTATTATTGAGTGTCATTTTCTTGTTACTATTTGAATATTTATTTATTTATTTGTTACATTTGAATAAATAATATTTATTTTAATTTCACGAAAGAGTGTTTTTATAGCAGTAAACGATTTTTGAATCATAATCAAGTAGTGTAATGACACATATATGGTGTCAGGAAGTAAAAAATAAACTAAATTCCAGTCAATTAGTTTTTGAATCCTAGATTTCTAATGAAGCATTTTTAAATGACAGTTAATTGAAATATGTACGTTAACAATTTGATAATTTATACTACTACTGGTAATGTAAATGCTTAACATTGATAATGCATGACTTCCATAGAAGTAATAAAATAAAACAAACAGTTTCTTTAATTATTTGTTTTAATTACTATTATTATTATTATTGCAGTGTGTTATAACGTCTGAATGTAAAATTATAAAATAAAAGTAGTGAAAGCTAAATAAACCTTAAAAGTATAGTTAGCTTTTGTAGTTTGTATGAAGTGGCCTGTAGTTATTCGTCAATCGATACTTAAATAGTTCATTTTATTTATATTTCGAGTATTTATGTCACTAAACGTGACATAAAATAAATGTGACAATAAATAAAATTATTTTTTATTCTTAATTTTAAACATTATTTCAAATAAATATACATCTTTATATACATTTTTAAAAAGTTAAAGACTCTCAAATAAAATGTTCAGTTAGGTAATAATAAATTAATTTAATTATTCAAAATAATTATTATTACAGATTTTTATGTAATTTTTAAAATATATTGTTTTATATTTAGTTACATATGGCAAAACATGTTATTAGTACTTTTTTTAATTACTGTTAAACAATGTTGAAAATCAGTTAATAAAAGGCCGTTATTTTTAGAATGGTTGATATTAGTCAGCAGCTGGTCAGTGTGAGAACATAGTTATTGGTTGCCATTTCTCATTTATCTCTTTCTTCTTTGTGTATAAACCATCAAAGGATCATAAAAATATCACATTTTTTACTTCTTTTTTCTTACTTTTTCTTCCCAGAATTTTGTCATCTGTATTGATTTAATCTTTCTCTTTTCTTCAGTCCACTGGGCTTTTTCTGCTCCGCAAGTATGTTTAGATTGTACAAGAACTTTCTAAACTCATCTCTGTTTGGAAAATTCTCCTGCGGTACTTGCATTTTTGTATTTCTATTTTCATCTGCTTGATGTAACTTTGCTAGATTTTGAATTTCCAAAATTTTATCAAAGATTCAATTATCCTCATCATACATCCCAGAAATTTTAATCCAACCTTTCTATAGTTGTTTGTAGTGTGTTGATATTTAAAAAAATTTTTTATTTGATAATTTATTAATAAGCATTTTGAAATTTTTTAAATCTGTATATTTTTTGAGGATTCTCCTTTTTAATATATATTTTTTTCTAGATTGATAAACTAAATTGTTTCCTCACCATAAAGAATGTCAAGTTCAATTACTGTATTATAGTGTCTGATTTTGGCATTGATGGATGCATTTTTTTTATTATAAACATTTTTAGTTAAAAATGCTAATATTTCTAGTTTTCCCAGTTTACTTTCTTAAGGGGTTTTGTTTGTTCCATTTTAGCTGAATATTTCCCCCTAAATATTTCAACTTTTTGGTTGTTCTTACGTTCCCAAATTTGTTATGAATTATTTTTTTCTTTAAGTTTTTAAAGTTTTTCACGATTTCACTTTTAATATGGAAATTTGTTAACCATAATGTTCACCATTAACTGTTAACCATTTGTTCACCTATAATTTTAAGATTTTTAATTTGGCAATTGTATATTCTGATGCTGCAAACAAAGCTTAATCATCAGTAAATGGTAAAAATTTAACTGTTTCCTCACCCCTTTTTGTTGCCCAATCTTATTCTTTTGTTATTCTTCTCCCAAAATGTTTTTATAATTTTATCCACAAAAAGAAAAGTATAGTTGATAGACCATCTCCGTCTTAATCTCATTTTTATTTGGAATGGTTTACTGATTTCTCCCCAGAATTTAACTTTGGTAATTAGTAAATTTTAAAAGGTTAACTGTCTTGGATCAATTCATATTCTTCTAATCATTTAAAGTAGATAGAGCCCAGTAGAGAACCATCCCAACCCCCGTACGGGAAGACACCCACTTTGTGATGTTCCGGTCGCCACACCATCCCTCCCGTTCCTAGCCATGAAGGGCTTTTATCGGGAGTCGCCTTATTGACTTCAAACTGATACATCTTTCAGTCACCAGCTTGGGCTCAGTTGGGATGCCACCGATGCAAACGCCTCGGTGGACATTTACATCAGTGATTATTTGACTCAGGCTTTGCCTTTGCTGAAGGCTTTTTTGGACATCTTCTCTCTTCTTTTCCTACTCGTTGTCCTCTGAACTGACTAGCCGAGTTCACGGAAGCATGAACCCCATGCCTAATTCAACTCTTAAACAAACTGTAGTGTTGTAAATCTCTCTACCTTCGAGAAGATTGAGAATATATGTCACCTACAACATAGCATACCGCTCAAAAAGTTGATCGCAATAACATAACAAATTTAGACCTGACATCCTTAACCGATCTCAGAGATCGGTGTAAAGCATGATTTAATATAAAATTACGGACTCGTTTTATTCTGAGTCCTCGCATTTTTACCACATTCTGCTCTTGACAAGATGCTGCTACACCTCACGGCTGCATGGCGAACCATACCCTCAGCAGTGCATCACCATCTTGCCGACAGCCTTTCTCTGCAATAAAATTTACCTAGAACAGACTCTCCCACGTGACATTTACAGTTTCTACCCTCATCAGGATGCACTACACCTCACGGCTGCATTAACTTTCTCGGCAGTGCAATCGCCATCCTGCCGGAAGCAATTCACCACATCATTTCAATTTACAACAAATCTAACTGAGGCTCGGTGCCAAAGCGTCTACCTTCGGCCAATCAAACTGTCTAGGCGGACCCTACCCACCCGGGGTACTACTCTAATCATACCCCCTCATCCATATCGGTGAACTGCTCTCTGATGAGGGACATAACATTGACATCAGAAAGGCTCCTCCGAATTTATATACAATGACACAGGCCTAGGTTTGCGTTTTGGGTCTACCTTCACCTCCAGTTTTTTCACTGCAGGAGACTCCATGATGACTCAGACAGTCTCCTTGTTTTCTGCTATTACAACCAGCCCCTTGCTGGTCTCTTTTATGTCTGTGATTTTGTTAGCCTTCCGGTTGTCTCTAACCTGGAAGTCTCTCTTGAGCTCCTTGCTTGTCTTTGCTGAGCCCTCCGGCTAGTTCGCCAACAAGAATTCGGACTTCTTCATTTTCTGGCTGGCCTCGTTTTTGTTCTTAAGAAGGTTGGTGTAGCCCTTGGGCTGCGTGTGTTTTAACACACTTTGTCCTCCTTAGGCCGGGACACCGCCGCATCATACCTTTCTGCAAGAGCAGAAAAAGGAGCCTTAAATTTCTCCAAGTGAGGAAGAAGCCTTTTCCTCGCACCTGAGCCCATGTTGAGGGGCTTCTCTACGAATCTGAGAAGGGAATCAGATCATCCTGGACTTCCTTAGGCAGCTGGGCAGAACTGTCTGATCTGTCCTTCACTTTTAAAAACGCCTCAAGCTACTAGGTGGGCCCCAGTGGGTTCTCCTATCTCCATATCCGAACATTGCTCTTCACTGGTTGAGGAGGCTGATATTAAAGGCTCAGGCCTCTTCTTCCGCCTGGACTTCCCTACCACCACGGTGAATTCTTCTGCTATGGTCGAAGGCCCTAAGTAATAAGAAAAGCTATCTAACACTCGCTGTCTGCCTACCCACCACAGTGTGATTGGGCAAGCCCACAAATGCAACTACTACCCACAGCGAGCTACGAGTAGCTGGGGACCTTCATATTCCCCTGTCGCTCTTCGTACCTCTTCGCCGCTCATGAATTGGTCGATGAACAACCACGGATTGCAGCCTTCGTTCTTAAAAGAATGCGAGCAGAACTAGGCAGTGTACCTTGCTCATTACAAGGTCTGACCACCAGGAGTTGTTGCCACCCTTTTCACTGCATTGAGATGGATACATGTTCCGATAAAGTCTCTCGCCAAGCTCTGCAAATTGGACAAAGAGGAGCTTAAAATTTGATGTATAGACCTGCAAAAACAGCCTCGCTCAGTAGGCTCGGACTAGTGGAAGATACACACTCGACTGCTAGTAGAAAACACTGACATACAGCTCAATTTACTGTAAAACTCTGAAACACATCAAAGTCCCAGAATTATCTAGGAGAGAATCAGCAGGAAGGCAACCAAACTGAAGAAGAAGCTTAACTTCTCCTCTACTACTACCCATTTTCCTCAACATACTTACGATTTACTTTAGCCAGCACATGCGACTCTCTCCGGAAAGGGGAGAAGCATTCCTTCGCCAAATACTAGGCCCAAAAGGCGTATTCCTGCCAGCCCAAAAGGCGTTAATACCGAAAGGACTTCAGTGGACGGACTGAAGGGAAATCATTCCAGGAGCACTGGACTATTGCATACCTAGCCTCTTGAATTCAGTCCGAGTATTTCTACAAATGCCCAAAGGAACGAAATGCGAATACCAAATCCATCCATAAACTAAAACTAAAATCTAAAACCGCCAGTTAAAAATAATGACTTCATATTGCCAAACATTTCAAAAAGTTTGGTTGTAACTGTTAAACTTTATCATTTATATACTTTCATAATTCTGCAATCTACATCTTTATCTGAAATTTAATTATTTTTCATTTGCTTAATGATTTTGTTAATTTCTTCTTTGGTTGGAGATTTATAATTTGGATTCCAGGGATTTTTAATGAAAGTTAATCTTTTTTTTTAGAAGTTTTGCAGTTTAAAGGTTATCAAAATAATTTGCTAGAATTTCTCAGGTTTCTTCATTGTTTAGTAACAATGTCCTACACTTCCTCTTAAAGCACACACTTGGTGGTGCATTGTAGTTTGAGGTCCTTGCTTGAAATTAGTTTTCTTGTATTAGTTTTTTGAAATCTTCAAATCCGATATTTACAATTTTAAAAATTTAATTTCTGATAATTTTGTTTGTCTTTTCTAATTTTACTAGACAATACAATTTTTTCTTTTATTTTATGTGAGTTCCATAATTTCCATTGTTTAAATTTATTATGTATTACTGTTATATATTTTTCTGACTACCATGGGTGTTTTTTATGAGTAGATTTAGCTGCTAAATTTTATGCATTTGATTTAAACTATTTGTTGTTTCATCCCATGAATTTGGAGGGTTAAGATTATTTTGGAATTGGTTTTGATTAGTTTTCAAAAGATCGGTAATTAAACTTTGCAATTTTTTCTTTTTGTTTAATTGTTTTTTTTATTTTTATTATTATTATTATTAGGAATGAAGTTCATTTTGATTTGAGAGAGGTAGTGATCTGAATTTATGTTTAGAAATTTTCTTTCATCTGCATTTTTTGTGGTTTGAGATTGTTACATGACCCAATTGAAATTCACCCAACACTGGATAAGGAGATACCTATGATGTATTTTTCTTTTTGGGTAATGATTTAAAATGGGAGGACATTAATTTTAAATTTAAATTTTGACATTTTACTAATCTTTCACCGATTTTGTTGATTATTCTATGTGCAGGATAATGTCCAATGATTTGTTTAATTGTTTTTCTTTACCTTTTGGACATTAAAAGCATCCATTAGTATCCATAATCTTATTGGTTGGCAATTTCAGAATTTCATCTTCTTAAGTTTCCCAGAATTCTTCTACTTTTTCTGGATTTCTTTTATTATTTTCATTTGTATGGCCATGGAAGTTGATTAATGAGAAAGTTTTGTTAGTTGCTTTAATAGATACTATATATACAATATAGGTTAGCACTTTTAATTTCTTAAGTTTTTTGAGTTTAGAAATTTAGTTTTATTTTAAATGCTGTTCTGGATGCAGTATTTTTTCATTACTCTTTCTCAAAATTTTTCCTTTAAAAATTCTGAATCCATTGTTTCTTCATCAAGGAATCTTGTTTCTTGAAGAGCTAATAATGACATATTTAATCTTTTCAGTTCTGATGTAGTGTTAATTTATAAATTTTAACAAGTGAACCTGTGTTGTATTACCAAAAAAATGTTTCTTTTGTTCTTGTATTCTAAATTTTTCTGTGGAGCTCCTATTTACTTCAAATGGTTGGTCCCCCTGGAATCCAAACACCTAATGTTGTTTTCAGGATAATTTCTTTCACTAGAAGCCATTTCTGTGATATTAATAATTTAAATTTGGCTAGCTGAATCAGACAAGATTACAACTAAGGTATGAGCTTTGGATGTTTTCTATGTTTAGTTCAGTCAAACTGGAGTTTGACGTATCCAGCCACACCATATGGAACTAAGGTATACTTTTCCAATCTAATCAACTGATCCTTTAGAAAAAGTGGTTGCTCAAAAAAGATGCCGCCAATAGCATTCATGGCCTTATTGTCTCACTACAGCATTATTATGTATTTTATTATTTTAAATGAACTCAAAACTTCTATTGTCACTGGAACTACTGAAAGTGGTTGATTAATATAAAAAATAACTTAAAAAAATATATATAATGGAGTTCCTGAATCTTGTAGTATAAGACGAATCACTCTTGTTGTTCATACTGAACACATTGCTGATAGTAAAAAAATGTTCCTAAAGTAGCCTATGTTTTGTATTAAAATAAATATCTTTTAACAAAAATTTTAAGAGTAAGGTAAATTAAGAGGAAATGTTTGGTGAAAATAAATAAAATAAAAGGTAATCAAACTGATTAAAGTTATTTATAGATGTGGTAATGAAGTTGATTTTTTAATATGTGTTATGTTAACTGATAAATTTTGATTTGTATATATGAGAAGAGAATGAGTATTATTAATAAAAAACAATTTTGTTATTTCCAATACGTGCGAAACTGAGTTAGAAACTCAGCTTATAAAAGAAAAAAAAAACTTGATCGGAGGTCATAAAATTTTGATAACAAGACAATTTAAACATATATAGTATAGAGCTGTTTATAAATAAAAATAAGTACAAAGTCCATTCATTTTCTCTAATAGGTCATCTGACATTCTCTATTACATTGTTCTTTAGACAGTAAAGTCTGTCCAGTTTATAGCAGTGATTTACTGATCATTTTAACAGATTGCATGAATTCTTTGATTGTTACGATAATGTATCTATAATTCATAAACAGATGAGATAACAAACACATTTTAATTTCACTTTATTTAAACAAAGTACTCAAACAAGAATTGTTTTGATTTACTTTTGAAAGTAAACTCCTGTTTAATTATAACAACTCTTGTTATAACAAAAATTGTTATAAGATATGAATTTAGTAGTGATTGACTGTGATTTTTGTAGTATTTTTATTTCAGAATTTAAAGTGTTGTAATAAAACAAAAAATAAAAACAAATAGTAATTATGCATCAAAGGACATTAAAGACTCTAAGATTTATTTCAGTTTTAGCAGTTGTATGCTGTACATTAATGATAGTAACAATATTTAAATCAGAATGCAGTTATTATGATATTTCTGAAGTTCGTAAAAATAGGTTTACAAGAGATACAACTAATTTACAATATGAAATACCTGAACCATTAAACCTGGATAATATAACTCTTCAAAGGCGTAACAAAACTGTTGAGGTAAATTATTTTATTTTATTTTAAAATATCTTATAAATTTAAAATAATCATGATTATTTAAATATCTGCTGAATTTTCATACTTAAAGGTATTATCATACCTTTGAGTATGAAAATTCTTTATGATAAATTTTCTTTATCAGTAAAAAATAATATCACTTGTTTTTATGAAGAAATTACAAAAAAAAATGTATTTATTTTGCTGAGTAATTCAGTCGATATATGAAATTTTAATGTAATAATTTTTAATATTTATGTGAAATATTCATTATTTTTGTTTTTTTTTTTAGATTATCTAATATTTTATATTAAAAAATTACCTTTTCATAATATTTTTTTTTCTTTATTGTTGTAATAAATATAACAATTAACTGATTTTTATTTATATATTTCTAGATGATGAAACATGCCTGGAATAATTATGTACGTTATGCATGGGGTGAGAATGAGCTTCGACCTTTAAGCAAGTCTAGTAATAAAGCAACTGCATTCGGTTTAGCAAAACTTGGGGTAACCATTATCGATGCATTAGATACTCTTTATATAATGGGACTTCATGAAGAATTTAATCAGGGTCGTGATTGGGTAGCAAATCATTTAAACCTTAATGATATGGTACGTTGTAATTTTATTTAGTTTTCTAGGTATAAATATTGTTTTTAAATAGTTAGTAAATAGTAAATGATGTTTTAAATATTTTTTGATAGTTTATATAACCTCCATTGTGCATGTTATATAATTTCTGTTTATATCTTTTTTCTTAGGTATGTACAAGTGACTTTTTAACACTGATTAGTACTATTATTATTTTGCATTGTGATCCCAGTGGAAAACATTGCAAATGGCTTTTTTCATTAGCAAGAAACCAAGTCTTACCCAAAACTTATTAATTTAAGACTTTGTTTATAATATGACATATGAAGTGTTTACAATATTTTGCACTGCATTTGAGCTGTATTTATCTACTTAGTTTAAACAAATAAAGGTGTGACAATTATTTAATCATTATTATTTATTTTATAATGATTATATTTAAGTAATTTTTCAATCTAATTTAGCTATAAAATTTTACATTCGTCCTTCTTATTTCCCAACTCCTTGTCTTGTAGCTAATAATTCTTAGTCTGATACTGAAAACATTCTTTCCCTAAATTTTCTGATGTTGATCACTTTAGAAGTATTTCTTGTGCTTTTTTTTTTAACTAGGCCAAAGAAGTATAAAATTACATGGAAGCAATTTCAAATTAAATGTTAAATGCAGAAGCATTTCTAATCAATTTCTATGTTTTAGTTTCATGATGTTATTAAAAAAAAAAAAATCATTAAAAATGGTTATTTTTTATTTACATATCAAAATCTTAAAAGTAGTGGCCACTAGATTTTTTGAATATCAATGAATAACAGTTGTTTGTTAATTTGACAGGATAAACAGTAGTGGTACTTGATGCTGACTGGAACGGTCAGCTACAAGTAAAGAAATGTAAGCCACATTTTAATTCCATTGATGCAATGTTGAATAAAATGACTCAAACAATCTAATTATGAATACTAATATCCTACTATTTTTTTTAAACTAAATTAGTTTCTGTTTAAACTACTTGAAAAATGATTTTTCTATGGTTTTGACATAGGAAAAAAATTTGTTATAAATTAGAAAAAAAATTGCATTAATTATCTGTTTGATTCAATTACATCTATACATGCAAATTGGATAACTAATCTATTATTTCAAATTACCTTGATTGCATGTTTTTCTTTACAAATACTGAAATCATTCAGTATTTTTTGGGTATTTAAATTTAAAATAATATTTCATATTAGTGAAATATTTACTGGTTTAATTGTTAAACAGGTTTAATTAATGTCACCTGAATAAGAAATTACAGAATTGCAAGATTAGTTCCACTTTTCTCAAAAATATCTGAAAGGTTAATTTTCAATGAAACTGATATATTAATAATAATAGAACAGAAGACTAGAAAAGGGAAATCTACAAAATGTTCTTTAAAAATACCAATCTTTGATGTAGAAATCAAGTTTTATGCCTTTTATCATGAGGTTTTTTATTTCAAGTCCTGGTTAGGCATAGCATTCTTCACTGTTATAAAATTTATTATCATCTATCACAATAACTATTATTGCATGACAGCCTGTTGTTGCTGTGTGACTAAATCAATAAAACTAGAAAAGGTGAAAGATCGAGCCAAATAAAGCTCTTGTGAGTTTTAAATTTCTTCAAAGATCATAGAAGATTCATAAATCGGGGTACTTAATGACTTGTGGATCATTTCATATAAGTAAAATAATCATTTCATATAAGTACACAATTAAAATGAGTGATAAAATTGGTTCCAATTTACAAATTATTAATTAGATTATGAAAAACTCAGTACTAGATTTAGGTTTATTTTTAATGTATATTTATTAATGAGCAGTCATCAATGATTAAAAAGATCTTTTATCTTATCTTTTGTATTAAAAAAAGAACTTTATGCAGTAATATGATTGATGAAATCCAATAATAATATAAGACTACAGATATATATCTTTATTATTATATTCATTCAGTTCCGTATTTATCTAGATTTAGTATAAATAAATGAAAACAAACCTAACTTCATGTAGGTCTAAATTAAACACAGAAAACAACAAAACAATGTAGATAGATTTCAAATGATTGATAACATTGACCATGCAGTTTACATTAAAAAAATAAACACAAATATTTTTTCTTTAAGATTAATGTCTAGATTTGATATGACAGATTGATGAGATCAATTAATAGATTTAATTTCTCCCATACAATGTCCAATCCTCTGAAGATATACCTTAACGGTGGTTCCGGAGGTTAAACAAAAAAAAAATTTCATGTAGAAATTATCACATTAAATTTTTTTTATTTGATGAGACTGTAAAAAAGATTAAAGTAGGTTTAATTGAACAATTTTTACTTTGTTAAATAATTCCTTTCTGTTCCTGAACAATAAATAAGTTATAAGTTAATTGTAAATTCAGGATGAGATTAAATTGAATCATTTACTTATTGTACCCTAACACTGAATCACTAAGAATTAAACTAAAAAAGGGAAAAAATTTCTGAAGATTGATCTGTCTTAATAGTTTAAAAAGTAAGGTATTCATTTACCACATGCAGTTTTTTATGTGTTATATGTATGTCACTGTAAAACACGTACATGTTTGTTTATATAACATTTATAGAATATTGTGAAATTATTATTTTTTCTTTGTATTCATTTTAAAGTGATAACATCACTAAATATAGTTTGACAAAGATATTTTATTTAGTATGTTCAAAATCAGTACATTTTTATGAGTTTTAATATTTTGGCTTTAAGATTTGTTTTGAGTAGAATAGAAGCACTCCCAGTTTTAATTCATTTTTATTAAACTGATTTGGTGGTTTATTTCATTTAATATTTATTCAGTCAGTTTGTTATTAATAGTATTATTTAATATTTCAGGATGTGTATTTGTCTGTATTTGAGGTGAATATCAGAATTGTTGGTGGTTTACTGTCTTGTTTTGCTCTGACTGGGGATGTTATGTTTAAGCAAAAAGCAGAGCTTGTAGCACAAAAATTGCTTCCAGCATTTGAAACACAGACTGGAATACCATATTCAAGTATCAATATTAAAACTGGGGTAAGTTTATTTATATAAGTGTAATTTTTTGTAAATGAGTTATAATGCTTATAAAATTAAAGTCATGTGACACATTTTGTTCAATCAGGCAAGCAATATTTTTATTTTTTGTATGTGTGTTCTGCAGTTGTTACATTCCAAATTAGTTTACACACAAGAATATTGAAATATGAAAAAGATTATCGTAATATTTGCCAGACTTCATAATTTTTAACATTCATTCCTTAAAATAGAGAGTTTCAAATCAGTTCAAAATGAATGGAAGTTGTAATCCATATTATATTCTATTCATAGTTATAGATAGTTAGACATAGGTAGTTATAGATTATTATTCTTGTGTTAAAGAGTGTATTATCATTTTGTTTTTACTTTATATTTTCGTATATAAAATTCCTATTTTCTATTATTATCTTATCCTAAAATTTGAATGGGAGTTCAATGATCCGATAAATTTGTTTATCAACATTCTGCTGATTGTGTTTAAATGT
>JAAAKQ030467175.1:0-11715 GCA_010016005.3 Zanna intricata | reverse complement strand
CCCTTACTTTTCCTATTGTGATTGGGATCGAATCACGGTTATTTTTAGAGATTCTTTGTACTTAGAATATATATATAATATTGTATTTATTTATTCTTATTTTTTTCAATCTTTGTATTGATTTTTTATTTTTATTTTTGCAGGTAAATATTGATTGATTTTAATGGATATTTGTAAGTATAGAAAATTATGTTTGTTTAAATTTATCAGATCTATATTATATAATCCAAAGGAAGTTAAAATTATGTTACTGAATTACTCTGATGCTTCAATTACTATTTTTTGTCGTTTTATAAATTGAAAAAAAAAAAAAAAAATTAACTAGTTCGTTATAAATAATTTTATTTGGTTGCAATTGGAGTATTTAAATATATATTTTTGCTAGAAATATATTTTTAAGATATAATTTATGTAATATATATTACATGATATCTCTTAATTATATATATATATATATATATATATATTATTTTTTTAACCTCCGGAACCAGCGTTAGGTATATCTTCAGAGGATGAGACCGGCATCTTAATTATATTAAATTTTTTTTTTTTTAGATATATATTTTTATATTCCTAATATTTAAGCTGCAGTCTGTTCAGCTAGTGAACAATAAACAATCTCGCCCTTGACCCAATGCGATGGAAAAATGTGTTCATGGTTTGTAAATGAAGTGTAGTCTGTACGAGAGTCACCCATTTCTGAGATAAGGGGTTTATTGAACCCCTACCAACAAAGTACACCGATATTCTGACTAGTATTCAAAACCATTAAAAGTAACTAATTTTTACTAGGATTTGTATCTCAGAACCTTCTACTTGAAAATCAGCTGTTAAACAAGTAATTTGCGGCGATGAATTTTCCATTAGACCAGCTCGGTAGGCTAAAATATATTTTTTATAAGACTTCATCCGACAATCAGAAATAGATGATTAGAGCCTATATCAAAAATATTTATTATATTTTATATATATATGTTATATATGTTATATATATATATATGTATATATTTAAAAATCATAGTATTAAGATTTGTTGATTTTATTGAAATTTTAGTTGAAATTAATAATAAATGAAAAGAAATGCTGAGTGTTATAGATCCGTGGTAAGAAAGAAATGCAATATGAAAATAGATAAAAAAAACAGCTAGCGTAATATGTGACAAAAAGAAAGAAAAACGTCTATTAAAGGTTTCAAACATTATAAAAAGTGGAAAACTTATCTTGTTTAAGCAGTTAAGATACAGATGATGGGCGATGAAAGGGAAATGTTAAAAGGGAGATTAGCCTTTAATTAGGAAAGAAAACTATTATTCAAATAATAAATTTACTACTAGCAAACAAAAATTTATGAATTAAAAAGATATTTTTTTGAATATTTGCATAGAACATAGGTACATAACAAAAAGATTCTTGCGCAGTTCTGTTCAAAAAGATAGACATTCCGTTATTTTATTTTGAATAATGTTTTGTATAAGAAATATACATTAAATGAGAAAACTAAAAAAGATATAATTTTTTTCTTCATTAATAAAATATATTTTCTGTTTATAAGAAAAATAAATTGTTACACCATAATTTGATGAAATATTTAAAAATAACTAGTAGAACCTACACAAAAGCATCAAGTTTAAATTCACTCCCACTTACTGCGTAAGCGCGTTTGAAAAACACACCACAAAGTCAACATAGCATCAAATTAAAGTTATGTTTGTCAACCTTAAATTGAGTGTAACGGAAGAACGTAAGAACTTAATCAAATTTTACACATGCAAAACTTCTGATAGATTACTACAGGAATATATAAATTTTAATGAAATTGATCCAGAACAGATCCAGATAGTTTTGGAAATTTTCGTGACAAAAATTAAAACTTGGGCATGTATATATATATATATATATATATATATTTGTGTGTGTGTGTGTATGTGTGAATTGTTGTATTTTAAGTGAATGTTAATTCTGTACTCTTCATACCTCAAAACCAAATGGAATTCAATTTCATCTCCCTCCCCTACCAATCACTTCATTCGACTGAAAGTAATACAGCACATTTCTACGAAAAGTCTGTAAAATCCTAGACGATGTTGAAACAGAAAACGCGAAATAGTTTTTAAAAAAACAGCACATAAGTAGATATTGGATATTAGCGAAAATAAATCACATGGACAAAAATCCTAAAATGAAAAAAGAAATTAACAATTAAGTACATACAAAACAACAGAGAAATAGTCTATATAGCTATTTGTTCATATAAAAATAACAATTATTTTACTATTTAAACAGGACAGAAGTACTCTTTTGTAATGTTTCAAAAGTTATCGTAATTTATTTATTTTTTATTGTTAATTTTTTTTATAGTCTGTATTTGTTTCTTTTTTCCTTTTATTTAAAAAAAGGTTTACGGTTTTTATTGTTATTAACTGAATTCATAGTCATTATAATGAATATGTTGTAATTATTCATTCTTATAAGTTATCCTAAAGTGAAGTTAATATTTACATATCTTTTTGAAACACTTTTTTATTTCCTGTTCTAATTACTTCGACTTAATGTGATAGGCTATTTTTTTTAAATAACTATTTTATAATACATTTTTAAGTGTATATTATGCTATGTTCAACTTATTAAATGTTTAACGGTCTTCAGATATGTGACTTATGTTGATAACAGTTTTGTCTTTTATGTTCTATAATATAAAATAGGGATAAAATCGTCAGTTTATAAAATAGGCCTTTTTAAAGTTAGACCACAAAAATGAATTTATCGGAAAAAGAATATGAAGTAGTGTTTTATTATTTAAATTACAGCATCTGACATAGCTCTTTTTTTCTATTGTAGTTTATAATAGCATATTGCTATTAAAGTTAAGAACAAAGAAATTTTTATTCAACAACTAAAGCTATTGAAAACAAATTACATTAATAATTAATAATCTAGATTTTCCAAGATCTTTTAATTCTTTTGAATATATCATTGTTTAAAATCTTCTTCTTTCTTATTACAAAGTAAAAGTTAAATAACTGTTATTGAAAAATGTCCACAACCTCTGTGGATAATTCATTTAAAAAAAAAAAAAAAATAGAATTTTGACTTTTGATAACTAGCATTTCTAAAATTTATGATTTTATTGAATTCGATTCTTGGAAATAAAAATTTACACAATATTACACTTTGATCAGTCTTTAATTAATAATTTTAAAAAGATTTACGTAATGAATGAATAAAATGTTTGTTATACTAGACATATCTTTCAGGTTATAATATGTTTCTTTCTGAAACGATTTTTTTTTTTTAACTGACTTCGATGAAAAGTACGAAATTACTTTCATTCGCATGATGTTGGAGGTGGAGGGGTGAAAATGATTTTTCTTTCTTTACGTTTTGAGGACTGAGGACTAAAAAAATACTTTAAATCGGGTTTTCTTACACTTACACACACACACACACACACACACACACACACACACATAAACAGTTATATATACTCGTATATATGTGTGTATATAGGATATTATGTATAACATTTTATGGCTCAAAAATCTCCAAAACTACTACATCAATTTCATTGAAATCTGGATATGCTATAGTAATGTATCTGAAGTTCTACATGTGAAATTTTAATGATGATTGGTTGAGTCGATCTTAGTTAGAATCAATTTAAGGCCTAAAAAATTTGAGCGGGGAAATTTAGAAGCGTATTCGTTATGATGCTGCAAGTTGGAACGTTGACGTTTCTTTATCTGCAGTTTTTATTGTTGGCAATATTAAACAAATATTAAAATATTGAAACCAAATTAACTTAACGAACAGTTTTTATTATTTTGCGGAATTGCGCGAGAGCTTTTTTTTTTCTTTAGAAGATCGTTTGTTTTTATTGAATGTACATTCCCACTTACAAGAATTAGATTATTGATTGATACATAATTCATGAAATTCGGTACAGCTGTTTTGGGATTAAAGTTATAATCAAATGTATACACAAATAAATCTCCCTTTAATTTATTTTAAATTTTCTTTTAAGAATTATCATTTATTCTTTATCCTCCCATAAAATTTATTCTAAATAAATACACCAATACCATATTTTAATAACTTGCAACACGATGTCGGTTTAATTCTACCAGAATAATTGTATTTTTAACTTCACAGTTCTTCTAGAGCATATAATATTCTTTTCTGTAATTTGGTTTATTGTTAATTTGAAACCATTCTGAATTAAATTGCCTTAAGGAATTTTAGATTTTGTACGCCGTAATAGCGGAACTGACTATGCTACAGTCGAGTGATGATATGAGTATTGAAAAATTTCTTTACATTAAATACGCTTAAATTAACTATAGAGGTGGAGGATTTTTTAAAAAATTTATTATTTTATTGAATAATACGCTTAAAAATATTTTAATACACGCAAAATAAAAAAAAAGTATGCTACTTGAAACGTCTTTGCGTTTTTATATTAAGAATTTATATATAAGGTGGACTATCTACGGAGATAATGAAGACGAATAGGGGTCTCAGGAGATGGCACTATTATAGGAAATCAGAAGATAGGAGTTCATAGAACACGGATTCTCGTGGTTAAAAAGGATGCTGAAGTCTTTCAAGGAGGAGACATTTAAAAATTACCTAAGTAATCTTTAACCTTAAAACGGGACGGTTATAGTTTTTGGATGGCTACGAAAAAATTTCGACGACTTTTGCCTCTATTCACTCTACTTAAGAAGTCAGATGGATCATGGGCTAGAAGTGAAGTGAGAAGGCCAACCTGTTTGTTGAGAATGTTAGGTCGGCCTTTTAACACTTAACATCCACGATATTGGTGTAGACGATATTATGAACTTCTTAGAGAGCTGAATTGCGACGAGTCTTCCGATAAGGCTTTTCTCATTTAGAGAGATGCTAAAGATGCTAAACCAAATTGGATAGACAACGTTATGGTATGAAAAGTACCACTAATATAGAGATTATTCAGATCTTTCAGAATAAAGTTACGAGGTGCATAACGCAGACGGCATAGTTCTCTCGAAACGCTAGAGTTACCGTATGTTTAGGAAGAAGAAGTCAATTGATTGGCAACCAAACTGAATACAAAATTAGACTTAATGAACACGTAAAGCACCTAGTTGTTAACCTCTTGGGCAACGTGGACTGTGTTAAACGGTTAAAGCGGCTATATGTATTAGACCTACGAACCTAGTAGTGATATTCAGGAAGAGAATTCTGTTCTTGATTTGTAAATACAATTTACTCTTTGCATCAAACCTTGGTTGAGACAAGTTATTCTGTTAAATAAACAAAATCACCAGGACGCCCATGCGTCGTTGAAGTTTCTATGGACAATTCAGAAAAAAATTTAGTACGAAGAAATCAACTGAACGTGCGATACGTTAGACTGGCATTCAACAAATGAGTGTTTGACGTGTATTTATATGAACGAATGCACTTGAAGCCATACAAACTAACCGTGCCCTAACGAATCGTGGTTCGACATATTGCAGATGATGACAATGTTGCTCGGCTGCACTTTTGTCAGAAAATGATGAATAGAATTGCAGAAAACGATACCTTTTTAGACTAAGTAATTTTTAGTGTTAAGTCAACGTTTCTTATCACTGACAAGGTGAATATTCAAAACTGCCAAATACATGGTAGCGAAAACCCTCATAATAATTTGCACTACACTAGTGGTAGCCCTAAGGTCAATGTTTTTTGTACCCTAAGCAAACAAAGACTATACGGCCCATTCTTCTTCCAGGACGCAACCATAAATGATACAGTTTATCTGGACATGCTTAAGAATTTTCTAATTTCTCAGACCATGAGGATCCCATTAATATCAGCAAGACGGGGCACCATCTCTCTACCGCCTAGTAGTCCAAGATTTTCTTGATTCTTCTCGCTGCCCAGATTTGACCCCGCTAGATTATTTCTTGTGGGGGTTTCATTAAAGACGGGTTTATGTCCCCACCTTTGCCTGCTGTTTTTTTTAAGCTAAAACTTCGAATTAACAGCCTGCAGAGGTTATAGTTTGGAGTGTAACCGACTTCAAGTTGAATGCATGTCGCATTAAAAAAAAATGCAAGCCACATTGAATAAAAGTGAATATTGGATGACAAAACTGATGTATATTTCTATGAAGTGAGACCTTAACCGAATCTTTAAGTTATCTCTATAAATTTTTATATGCTTTTAAAGTTGTGAAATCCTTTTGGAATCATCCGATATAACCACTGTATCACGGTATTGCATTGTATCATTTCTTTTTGTTTTTTTAGTTTTTGTATTCATTTTGCAGTTGAAAAGAAACGCATATCATTCTCAAACTTAAAAATCAAAATGTCAAACTTATGGTTGTAGTGGAAAAATATATTATTTGTATATAATTTATTAATTTAAGTTTTAAACTGTATTATGGACGGAGAGATTTTATTTGAATTTATTGAATAAAAAGTAAAATAATAAGTGTTTTATAAATATATATGTCTAAGTATGCGTTTAAAATACACAAAACCCATTTCTATTATTATAAGTAGAACGAACATATCCTGATATGCTTCTGATAACTTGTCGACTTTATCTCCTGGTTGAAAGGGAAGAATAACACTACAAATTTTATTTAAAAAAACATTTTTCCCGACTAATTATTAATTTATACATTGGAATGGTTAAAAACTATTCTTAAATGAATTTATTTTTTTTTATCTTAGGACTGGATAAAAAAAACTTCAACCTAACTCGCCTTCGTGAGTTAGAGCTTAAATGGTCTCGATTTAATTAACTTTAATTGTTGAAAGAAAGATTAATTTTTTTGGTTCTCAGTAATATTGTTTTAATTGAGAATAATATTTTAAAATGGAAAATATAAAATGATAAAATAAAATTTACTATATGAAAGAAAAAAAAAACAGAAAATTTAATTAGGGTATTTGTATATATAATTAAACAATAAAAATTTCAGTATAAATTTAAAAATATATTTCAATATATTAAAAAAAAAACTTCGATGTAAGCTGTTTCTGAATTTGAATGAATTTAGTTTTCTGTTGTTTTCATTGTGTTATCAGAATTTATATTTTATTTCGTAATTTTCAAAACGTTATCCCATTGAAAATTGTTAAACATGGACCACAGGCATATAAATTACGTAAAAATAGGTAAAATTTAAACCGAAAAACTATTGCGAGTTTTTATATGTATTAGTTTTGATTTTAATAGGAAATATTTTACAAATACGCATTCGTGACACTTGTGAACACTCTAGAGCTAGGTAGTTTAATACTGCATATATTCAGGAGTTTTACAATGATTGCATCGAGGTAATATGGACACAAGCTCTGTAAAAAAAATTCATGTTTTTGTTCCATCTGTTATAATTAGTTCTAAGCCGAACGGGAAACTGAAATCAACGATATTTTCGTCTCCTTTTGTAATAAGACGGTGGTTGATGACTACTAAGGTGAATAACATGATAATAAATAAATTTATACTACATTAAAGAGATTTTCAATTAATTTATTTTACTTACTCTTATTTTTACTAACTAACTGGTTATTTTTACAAATTACTAATTGGTTATTTTTATTTAGTAATGAAGTTTCATAATTTATTATAAAGTATAATTCTTCAAAATTTTAGACTTTTTACTACCGCTAATATAATTAATGAGATTTCATGCTACCTTCTACGGTTTGCGAGTTATTAAAACCAGAATTACTCGTATGTTTATTATTCTTCTTTTATTTTCCCTTGTGATTTTCTGGTAAATATGGTGATATATCAAAAATCATTTTTCAACTATTTGGTTTTTTGACTCATGGTGACATGAAATATACATATTTCATGAATGAAAAATGTTTCATTTTTTCATTATTGTAGTAATGAATAAAAAATAAAGAAATGAATAGAGGTGGAAGTAAATCTGTTCGTTAATATAAAGCTGTGTCTGGGTGTAAATGTGTATGTATGTTCGCGCTCGCATGTTGATATCTATTCATGCACATTGGCTCTTATATATATATATACATTGAAATAGGTAAAAATTACTTTTAAATAAATTTACTTTGTTAACGTTAGGATGGGATAAAAAACCTTCTTCAGCCTAACTCATCTTCTTCATATAGAGTTTAAATGCCCTCGAAACAAATCAGGATATGTTCGTTCTATTTGTAATAACGGAAATGTTTTTTTTTAATTTTTTTTTTTATTTTAAATTCATATTTAGATGTATTTATTTACGACTACGTATATTCGTAAAGATTTAATTGGCAGGTTCGACTACAAACTGTCAAAGTTTGGATTCGAAATCGCAAATGCATGTTGAAATACAGATCAGCGATCATACCTCAATCGGAGATGACTAACTGGAAATGTTTCTCCTACCAGTATTATTATTATTTTTTTATTTTATTTTTTTTAACCTTCTAAACCACCGTTAGGTATTACTCAGAGGATGAGATGTGAATGATTTATAGCGTGTGAAAATGCCATACCTGACCGGGATTCAAACCCGGGACCTCCTGATGAAAGGTTGAGACGCTACCACTCGCGCCACAGAGACCGGCACCAGTATTAAGTTCTTTCAAATAGACGGAGATTATACTAAAAGTTTTCCTAAAATTATTCCAGAATTCAAAAAAACAAAAAAATTCCTAATTTGTAATTTTTAATTTCGTTTAGAGTTGTTTTTATTCAAATTTCGACAAATACACTTCCCAGGAAAGTTGCTAACGTTGATGCAAATGAAAAATTTTTGCTTGTACTTGTTAGTTAATTTGCCCCTATACGGAATAATATGGTATTATAGAGAATCGTAAGAAGTGATAAAAAAAAATTCCGTGCTTCAACGAACAATTATCTCCGTTTTTATTAATAAATCGATTTAACATCAATAATTTTAACAAGTATTTCTTGATTTTTTTTTTTGCTCCTTCAGTAAAAAAAGGTTTCTTTATGAGATATTAATTAACTAATTTAATCACCTGTTTACTATTAGTTTGATTTGTGTTACGTTAATTTAACGTAATACAAATCTTCGTAAAAGAAGAATATGGGAGAAAATGTAAAGTTAAATGCAGATTAAAATTTATAATTTGTATAAAAAAAAAAATTGATTATCTTTTTTTAGACCTTTTGAGCAAAATTAAAAACTAAATTATTTAACATCATTAATAAATAAATAGATAAAGAAATGTTATTTTTATTTAGATTAAATTATTTAAATAATTAAGAATGCCGTAGACGATATGAATGTTGCTTTTAAAATTTCCCGTGTTTTTGAAATGTTTTATATTAGATAAAAGCAGTTTATATTTAGCTTATTTAATTGATAGGATGTCATAACTAATTTAAGGAGTAGAAAGCAAGAGTGAAATATTTATCGAGTGATTAAATTTGTGTATAATTGAATGGGATGGTTGATGAGAACATCGAGCAGGAGTCTGCTTACTCGAATCATCTTTGCAGAAGCAAAAGTTCGTTGCCGTTGTAGCTTTGCTGGATAGAGAGCCTTTAGTCAGTTTTCTTTGCTCACTTAATGCACCAATTATAATCCACTTATAAAAATATTTTTCTTCATTTTTTAATACTGAAATAATACTTCTTTGTATTAATAAAAGTAATAATAATAATTTTTTCTTCTTTTAGTGCAAGAATTTTTTAAATGAATGAAATCATTGTAAGTCATTATCTTCTTTTACTGTGAACGGTGTAAAATACCTTACAACTCACTAAAAATTTTAAAAAGTTTTACTGAAAGAATCGTCTACATCTAATTATCTTTAGCAACTAATTATTTCATTCTTTTTGAAAATTATTAAAAATCTTTTAAGCCACGATGTTTCCTTTCATTGTGGAAAAATCAGTTTAAAAAACCGATTAAATAACCGATTAATATATTTTTAATTTATTAAATTTTCCTTTATAACGCTATTATTGGTGATTATAATGTATAAAAATTGCTCTTGATTAAAAGTTACTTTTACGTTTTTTGAGTGTTTATAGAAAATATGATTTATTTTTTGACGATTTTTGTTATGGAATAATATTATATTATTAATTTTGATTCGTTATTACGTTTTTAGTTTTACTCAGCTAGTGGGTTACACTCATAACTTATAATAATGTAAACATGGATCAGCTATCACCTGATCGATTTGACGGCAATGTAATTACGACTGGTAACTCTTTATCTGGTAGAAAATGTGGATCTTTAGCAACTTCGAATAGAGACCCTAGGAAGTTATCTCGGAGTAAACTCATTCGAGGCGATAATGTTAGCAGTCTGAATAATTCGGATAGCGAAGTGTAGGTATATCATCAGAGGATGAGATGAATGAATTGTAGCGTGTGTGAAAAATGCCATGCCTTACCGGGATTCGAACCCGGAACCTCCGGGATGAAAGGCCGAGACGCTACCACTCGCGCCACGGAGGCCGCGAGAGATGTCGGCAAAGATGTATTGATGACTTAGACTCCAAATCAGGATTTCCATCATGGCAAACGAGTCCGGTGCTGCTTAAGCCTATAAGGACGCAGACTACCAGTAAAGTCGCTAGCAACTTCCCTTTGCCGAAGAGATATGTGAGGACTTACCGATGGAAGAAACTAGTGACCAACATACCGGAAGGAGGCCGTCAAATCACCTCCGGTTGTCCTCTATGGAATCACCGATGTGTTCTTCTCTATTAACTGAGTCAGCCGTGGGCAAAAGCAACTATTATCTAAAAATTGTCAGTAATAAAGAGTTACATGTGATGCCGAAAAGGTTAGACATCTAAAAAAAAAATAGAAATGGTCAGTGAGCACAAGATAATCGGAAACATATTTACGCGAAAGAACGAGCGTGCCTTTCGAGTAATAGTGAGAAACCTCCACAATTCAATCCCGATTGACATCATAAGAATAAAACTGAAGAACAAGGACATACAGCATGAAGTATAATAATAAACCCCTGTTATTGCACAAATGAACCTTAGACTACATTCTTCGTAAATCTTGAGCCTAAGAGAACAAAGGGAGATATTCAGTGTACGAGATCTAGTGAAATGTAGCATCACATTCGATACACCCAGCAGAGCTCCGGGTCAAATCCAAAGCATAAGATGTCACAATACGGACTTACAAAGAATAATTTTATTCAACTCTTCCAGTATGTGAAGTGTGCGGCGGACACAGGACTGCTGACTTTTTTTAGAAAAGACCGAAATACTCCGGCTGTTTGAGCACTTTACCATTCAGATCATCAACAGGCATATTACAGAGGTTGTCTATAACAAGATCCTGGAAAGAAAGCAAAGGCAGAAAGTACTGAGCTCCAAGAGAAAACTTAATCCGTACGGACCTGAAAGAAAGTGACGGCTTCATTTAATCTGAGCCGTCCTTAGGCCTTTTTTTTCCTTAGGCCTTTTCAGGCATTTTCTTTAGGCCGAGAGCGATTTAGAGATCCAATCATCTACTCAAAAATAATGTTGAATCTTATGAGGCAGTTGTGGGAGTGAATGCCTGTGAGAATCCTGAGGGCACAGATTACAGAGATTAGCCCACCGGGCTGTTCTAGTGATTAACGCGACATCGCAAATCAGCTGATTTCGAAGTCCAGAGTTCTAAGGATCAAATCCTAGTAAAGGTAAAAATTTTTATTCGGATTTGAATACTAGATCGTTGATACCGGTGTTCTTTGGTGGTTGGGTTTCAATTAACCACACTTCTCAGGAGTGG